>JASAMX010006288.1:0-20697 GCA_030248175.1 Microlaimidae sp. YZB2_3
CGATGTCACTCTCATTGCTTTTTTTGCTGTAATTTTACAGTCTTTAGAGAATTTCATATTATGAGATATATAAACACCTAGGTCACGCACCAATTCTGTAGTTGCAACTACATTATTAGCAAGTATTTACAAATTAAATCTTTACTATGATTTTTAATATAAAGAACTCCAAATTTATGATCTGATAATTGCAATTGCCAGTCTTTTGACCAGCTGTATACTCTATCTAATGCTTCTTGAAGTGTTAAGGTTTGAATGTGGTAGTCTTTAGATGAAAAGTTTGCAAACAACTTTATATCATCTGCAAAGAGCTTAATTTGTGGGTACTTAACACAATCAACCATATCTTTTATATATATAAAAATGGGCCCAAAACAGAACCCTGAGGAACTGAACTTTTCACAGGAAATGATTTGGATTTTTCACAGGAAATGATTTGGATACTGAGTCATTAATTACAACTTTAATACCCCGTCCAACTAAAAATTCTTTTATCCATTTTAAAAATTTACCGGAAACACCATATTTTTCTACCTTATATATTAATTTCTGATGTAACACGGTGTCAAAGGCCTTGGCAAAATCCAAATATATGACATCGATTAAAAGTTTATCATTTAGTGCCTGCGTCCACTCATTAAATGTTTCCAACAGCTGTGTTATTGTGGAACTTTTTGCTTTAAAACCATGTTGAAACCTTAACAAAATGATATAAAGAAAGACAAGAAGTTCTTCTTTAACAAGCTGTCCCATTAATTTACAAGAAAAAGATGTAAGTAAAATTGGACGATAATTTTCATTTAGGCTTTTGGTACCTTAAACACTAAGTTTAATAAAGCTATTTTCCAATCAAATTGTAATTCTCCAAAATCAAAAAACATCTGAAAGATTATTGTCAAAGATTCCGCAATAACTTTGGCCAAGCTTTTTTTAAAAAATAAGCTCGAAAACAGTCAGGTGTCCTAGAAAATTTGTTTGGGAACTTTTTTAGGGCTTTAAATACCTTTTTTGTGGTAAATACTATAATTCCCTATATTTGGTGGATTAAAATTTGGTAAAGTGTCATCATCATCAGTAAAAACGGAAGCAAAGTAACGATAAACAAGTATGGCTACAGACAATGGATAATATAAGTAAATTATTTCATTAAAAAATGGCTCCAGACAACGCAAAAAAATTAGAAAGCGTTGCGTTGTTTAATACACAAAGTATTATTTTTTCATGGTAAAAAATGCGGGAATCTAGAGTAGGTGCGAGGTAATATACGTTTTATTAATGAATTTATAAATTCTTATTTAAAGTAGTTTTGTTACATTTATTTTTATATTATATTTTAGCATTCAACATATTTTTTGTTTAAAAATTGTTTTCCCTAAGAAGTGTTTTGGGTGTGTTTTTTTCCAACCATTTTTGATTAACATTACAATGTATATACAATTTTTTTTCAAAACCTTTCACTACAAAGAAATTATCGTAGTGTTTTTTAAAGGAAAATTATCAATGACCCCTACGACAAATACTAATTTTTAATTAAATATCTAGCAACAAGACAAAGCAGTAAGTAAATTTGAACCAAAACTGTTTATTATTGAGGTTTATTTTAGTAAACCATTAATATAATTTTACAACGGAAAAGTTCCCTTTAACGGCAATTTTTGTAAACTTTATGAAAAGACGGAATTTAAAAAATAGAAGTCTATGTTTTTTTAAACGTAAAATTTTATTGGTCCTTTCATGGACCGTTTGGGTTTGGTTTAGGTATTGGACCATCATTCCTCTCAGTTTTGTTAAGTCTTTATAATAATTCGCTTAGGTGAAATCACTTTGTATCTATACTAATGTTACTTTGTATTGATACATTACTAGATAGATAGTACCTAAAAATAAATTTATATTTACAAAAAAGCCGACTTGCTTGTTTGGTTATGAACACATTACGACAAACTTATCAAATAATTGTCTATTGAAACATGATCAACTAAAAGTGGTCAGTAATGACAACATTTGGTACAAAAAACTAAAAAAATTTCGAACTTTTTAAATTTCATATTTACAAAATATTCGCAAATTAGCCAATCTTAATTAATAAAACAGCTAAAACAAACCAGGTGTCACTGGTTCATTTATTCAGGGAATAAAAATATAAGTTGATGACATAAATACTAATTATTGTAGTAACTAATCAAATCAAAAAATTTAGTGTCACTAATGGATCTATAAGAATTCGTTTTATTCTGTGGTAGTGGATTTTGCTGTCAACTGTCTCTGCAACAGTTCAGGCGACTATCACTACGCGCGACAGTTTGTCATGGAAATTATCTTGCAACGCACAGAAGTGACTGATTTCAAAAAGTTAAAAAATGGATTAGGAATAGTTGATAAAAAAGCGCTAAATTGTTTTGATTTGATTGGTTTGTTACCTGGCCGGCCGTTTATCTCTATTTTCTAAGCAAATAAACCAGCCCGGTTCTGTTTGGTTTGCCTTAGGTATTTGATTTGGTATATAAAAAATTGGCTAAATTAAGCAAATAAACCAGTCCGGTTCTGTTTGGTTTGCCTTTGATATTTGATTTGGTATATAAAAAATTGGCTAAATTTATGAAGAGTATATATATATATATATATATATATATATATATATATATATATATATATATATATATATATATATATATATATATATATATATATATATATATCTTATATATATAATATATATATCTATATTCTTATTTCAAATAGTTGACAATTTTGGTTTAAACTTTTTGATTATTTTGTTTCTAAATATTTATTTAAATGTAAAATCATTGGGTCGCACAAAAGTAATTTACCTATTACATAAAATTATTCAAAATAATGCAATATTGTTACTTTTTTGATCTTTTTCTAAATTACTTTCGTCTTTGCCTCTATTTGTTGATGATTCCACGGCTTCATAGTGGTTTTTAAAAAGACTGTCTACTTGCTGTTTACTATCTTCTAATGTTTCTAAAAGCAATTATAATAGTTGTTTTATAATAACTAGATCTAATTCGAGAAACTAATACAGAAAAACAATGTTTGGATTATAATGGTGACACCTTATTTGAGTCCTGTTACCACAACTTTGTTGTGTCACAGTATTGAAACATTCGTGTTGCATATTGAGGGTTCCGGCTGAGGCACACTGTACTGTGTTAATGTTATCATTTGATTGTATTGTTATGTAGAGTATGTTTGGTTTTTCAGGTAGTGCCAAAAAAAATTGGCCTTGTTCATAATAGACGAACTGTTTTTTAAACAACTAACCCGTGGCATACAATTGTCATACAATGTTTTTGGCCATTGAGCGTGGCAGCCATACAATCTGTTTTTTGACGTTCTTTACATGCGTTTTTCAAAGAGTTGGTAATGTGTATCAAACAATTGTCTGTTTAAAAAATCATGCTTGACCACAACTGATTATTTCAATAAACATTTGATATTAATTTTACACATAATAATCTTTAACTTTTTTATGGTGTTTCTACTTAACCTCTTCATTTTACTTATGTTTTTAAGGGTACTATAATAGTCAACAATCTCATCACATACCAATTCTTTTAACAATCCATGATCGTACTATTTGCTCATATAATAACTACTAAAATTTGTTCAAAAATGATTGACTGGAAAAACTTTTCAGGTAAGCAGATCTCGTTAACGGAGCGGTTAATTCAGGAGTTATTCATATTAATGTATAGTTATTATTAAGCCATACACTAATAAAACTTCTTTATAAATCAACTGTAGGGTTAGTGAGATATGCTCGCTTTAAACTTATTTTTTTGTAAACATACTTGTAATACCTGTGACGAGGCAATACTATGCAGGCAAAAACTGAGACTTTGTAATAATTTTAAAATTTCACGCGGTCAAAAGTTAAGCTTCTTTTTATAACTCGCTTATACTGGAAAAATTTTAAAACTTACTCTTCGCAGACCCATTACATTGCTTTTCATCAAATTTAGAATATTCATTAGATTTTTTGCTTTTCAATAAATTTAGAAATGCTGAGGAATTTTGTAAAGTTGCTTCACTTTTACCTAAATTAATCCAAATCTATATTTACAAATAGACATTTTTATACAAAAATTCAGAAAAAAAGTGACAAAAAGATCAAAAAAGAGAAGGTTAGAAAACAGAAAACTAGGAAAAAAAATGGACAGAGGGAAAGATTTAAAAAATTCCAACCCAACAAAGCACACAAGAACTAAATTTAAATGAGAAAAATTAAATTATATAAATAACTTATATCTAAAATTCTAAAAAGAGCTACTCAAAAACAAACGTAAAATAATCTTTTTGTTTCAAAAAAAAAGTTTCCACATACACATAAGTTCTTTAGTAACCACTGTTTGAATATGGCAGCGTAATTTGAAGTTTTCACATGATAAAAGATTGTAATTTAATATAGAAAAAGTCCCAAAATATTATACTAAAAAACTATTTATATGCTGTGGTCTAAGATAAACTAACTATAAAAATAGATGGTTTTCAGAAAAAAACACCCGTGGCAAAAGTGCACATAAAAACACTAGCTACCTAGTCCTAGAAAAGAAAAAGACAATCTAATATTTGAGCTAATTAGGAATTTAACAGAAAACTTTGTAGAAACCATTGTTTTAACAGGAGATTTCAATCTGTCAGGGGTAGATTGGTCTTCAGATAAAATAACTTCAAACACTCAAAATGAAAATAATTGGTTTGAGCTTCTTATTGAGCTAGGTATGTATCAGCTTGTTTCACAACCAACTCGTGAGAATAATTATATGGATCTTTTGTTCACAAATAATATAAAGAGATGATATAAAGTTGTTTGCAAAATCTTTATTTAAAGATTACCATATTCAAATTTCAAGATTTTAAAAAGATTTAGATAAAATATACAGCTGATCACAAGACTGGCAATTGCAATTATCTGATCATAAATTTGAAGTTCTTCATATTCGAAATCATAGCAAAAAGTTAATTTGTAAATATAAGCTTTGTAATAATGTACTTGCAACTACAGAATTGGTGCGTGACATAGGTGTATATATATCTCATGATATGAAAATTCTTTAATTTAGAACATTCAATTCAAACTCTAGAAATAATCTCCTCAGAACGTATAAGTCCTATGTTAGACCATTCTGGAGTATGCTAGTGCAGTTTGGAACCTTTATTCACAAAAAAGATATAAACATTTTGGAAAAAGTGCAACAAAATTTCAGTAGGCGGTTGTTTTATAAATGCAAGTTGTTTGTTACCTTTTGGTTATGAATAAAGATTAGATTACCTAGGTTTAGAAAGATTAAAGGACCAAAGAGACAAAACTGATTTATATGAGTGCTTTAAAATTGTACATAGCTTAAACAATTTGCAAGCCAATGATTTTTTTAAATTTAACCTGCAGCCCACCCGTGGTCATCCCTTTAAATTGACTATTGAAGATAGCCGAATTAATGCAAAAAAATTTTCTTTTGTAAATAGGGTGGTTGCACCGTGGAACAATCTACTCCTATCTCAAGTAATTGTCGATTCTTTGGATGCATTCAGGAAAAGTTTTAAAACTGACTTAAATAAGCGCTCTTTTTTAGCCTTTAAAGTTATTTCAGATAGCTATGTTCATTGATATTTTGTTAGAATTGTATTTAGTTTATGTTGGCAGCGATTAAGTCGCAGATTTGATGTTGTTGATAAAAAAAGAAAAGAAAAAAAGGAAAAAGAAAAAAGAAAAATATAATGAAATGATGAAACAGTAAAATTAAACTATGCATAGACTATGCTTAGTAAAATATTAATTCTGTTATCTGATCATTAAAAAAATTTTTAAAAAATTCAGACCGGATCCATTCAGACTGGGTCTGAACGGTTTTTTCTTGGCAAGAAAACTGAACCGATTCCAATATTTTTATATCGATCAAAAAAAATTCAAAAATTCAAACAAAAAATAGTATAAACCGTTTGTATTTCAACTAAAAAAGTTTTTGTTCTAAAAAAAATACTTAAAACGCACTGATGACGATATGATATATTAGAACCGGTCCAGTTTTCACGCCAAACCAGACAAATCCAGTCCAAACGAGTCTGGTCCAAAGTTTTGTAGATTATAGTGTATAATTAGAATAATATGTTAAAACTACAGTAACACTGCCAATAAAAGTTTAGAGAAACTGCTAAATTTTACAAACGAAATAACGAAATAACAAGTATGGCGACTATTAAGCAAGTAGAATTCTTTTAAAATTATCCGTTTGCTTTTTTTCCCTTTTTTCACGGTAAATAATTTATAAAACTAAAATTTATTTAACTCCATATGTTTTAGTGTTTTCGTGTTTTAATAGTAGATTGTATTTTAACCTAATTCTAACATGTACCTTAGTTTATTTATTCTTGTCTTAAATGAAATTTCTATATTTTAAACGAATGATTGATAATAGTAACATCGAAAGCTTTCAAAATGATAAAAGTTTTAGCTTATATTTTTATTTTTGCAATTTGTACACGGTTCCCAAAAAGCAAAAGTTTACACTAAGTAGAATTTATTGGACACGTTGCAAAACAGCAACAATTTACGTACAATGTATACAAAATATATGAAAGTATATAAATTATGCTCAATGTATGTATTACTGACAACTAAACTATTTTCTTTCTTTCTTTTTTTGAGTTTTTATACGTAATGGGACAAATTTTTCAATTGATTCTTCAATTTTTAATACAATTATGTGCCATTTATTTTCGACAGTTGCACTTAATTGAAAAAAGACCTATAAAATCCACCGAATTTATAAAATCATTCATGGCTTGCCAATTAGCTTTATCGAAATCTAAATAATTTTCTGTACTTGTATTGGTTTTTAAGCTGCCTTTAATTTTTATATTCAATAGTGTTATGATCACTGTTAAATAGCGGTTTGGTAATTTTAGTGTTTTGAATATGTAGATATTCGTTGCAAAATATAAGATCGAGATAATTTTTGCCTCTACTTGGTTTTAAAAACTGTTTGCGTGAATGATTCTTGAGTAAAAACGTCAGTATAAAGATTGTACAAATAAACGATTTTCGAGCCAAAATTTTTTAGAATTGTTAAAAATTGCCTGTTAAAACAACAAGATAATTAACATTCGATAAAATTAACAAGGATTCGCAAAATAATTCAGAATATTCTTTAGTGCAATTTGGAGGCTATTTCGAGATGACTGGATACTGATAATGTCAACTACTACCATTTTTAAAATATTGAATTTATTAGGTATTAAAATATTATTTTTAAAATATTATTATTAAAATATTATTATTAAAATATTATTATTTATCATTATTATTATTTTTATTATTTATTATTATTATTATTATTATTATTATTATTATTATTATTATTATTATTTATTATTATTATTATTTATTATTATTATTATTTATTATTATTATTATTTATTATTATTATTATTTATTATTATTATTATTTATTATTGGTATTTATTATTAAAATATTGAATTGCCTGTTACATTTTTTGAGCTCATTGCACCTCAGATGACATTGTTTTTGGGCATAATGATTAGTAGTATTTTAAAAATAAAAGTTTTTTTTCTTTTTTTTTTCTTTCGTTTAAAAATCGCAAAGATAAAGTAAATCCTGTATTAAATAATAAATAATTTAAAAATTGTTTTAATATGTTGCATAATTATTTTTGTTTTAACAAATTACTTTTTTCACATTTTAGTTTTTTCTCGTTTCCAACCAAAGCGTCATTTTGTGATAACATTGATTTGTTCAATCCTTTCTTTTTAGTACATTTAAATAAAACTAAAATCTCCAGAAAAATAATACAAAAAATGCGAGATAAAGGAATAAACATCATTTCCGAGAATAACTTTTTAACCGCACCACAGAATGATAAGTAACAAAATAAGCTGTTTTACGTTTGGTTATAAAGATGAGTATGGTTTTTCCTTATTTTGCGTGCGTGGCACAAGAGCTCACTGAGGCATTTGGATCCCACGACACCCTGCCAACCATAAATGTGAGTATGTGAGTAAATTTTGTGTGTGGTGAGTGTCCTTAGTTTATTTAAATTAAGTAACACTGGACTAAAAATGCTAAACCACTTAACCCATTTCGGTGATTGCCTTTTCCTCGGTTAGGACGGTAAAAAGTGTTTTTGTATAAAGGTATTAATTTCCGTTATTTTCACTGGTGATCAAAGTGCGTTCGCAATGGTCCGCACCAGGGAGAAAATGCAATCACGCAAACGCACTCTGATTATCAGCGAAAATAATGGGAATTCATATATTTACAAAAACACTTTTCACCGGGAAGAAGGCAATCACGGGAACAGGTTAATAAATATGGAACAAACCATAGAGACGCGTCAGAAAACTTAAACTCTAGCACTGATAGTCATAAAATTCCGGACTGTGCATCATATTTAGAATAAGTCCGTCCGTTTTTGACAGAATAACTTTGGATCGGAACCAATTTTTGGAAAGCACAACATCTATTTTAGGTACGTTTTAATTATTCTTTAAACATATTTTGTCCAAAAATTTGGGTTAACGTTAAATATTGTTCTTTTGTTTATAAAACCATGTTTAATAATTTTGGGTGATTTAAAAATATTGGACTAGGTCCAAAAAAGAACCTAGTTTAGCGTTTTCGCACCGAAATAAACAGGTCATTCATAAAAGTACCGGTGTATTTTTTTTCTTAAAAATTACGTTAATATGGCATAGTGATGTTCTACAGAGCTCCGTTTATCGAAGTTATTTTTATCAAGCGTAAAATTATCAATTAAACTGCATATGACTATAAATCGTCATGTCAACTATCTGGCCGTACACAATTATGTACCCATCATTTTGTTCATTTTTTACAAAAATTAACTTTTTGGAATTGTTCTGGCCTAAAAGCGCTGCAAAAAGGATTCCGCGCCAGCGCTGCACTCTCTTAAACTCCAAGTCCAGCTCGTCCGCCCCGCCTTTTATTCTCTGTGCAACGGTGGAGCGGAATCTTTTCTGGTGATTTGCAGCGGAAAGAATCCCAAAGGATTACAATAAAAAATCCAATTAATTTTTTTCTTATTAAAAATTTCTTTTCACAAAATATTGTGTGTAACGAGATACGCAGTTCTCTTAATTTAAAAAAAAATTACTTTTAACTTTTGATCGTTGGGTACACGAGCTTATTCCTTTGAGTCCATTATTTTAACAAACAATTGTATTTTTAATTTAAATATAAATTAGTAACTTGCTTCATATTACTAAACATAGCAACGTAAAACAAATAAGTAAACAAGCATGACGACTTGGAGCTGATCTACAAAAAAAATACTGTTCCTAAAAAATGTTTCCGTCTCAATATTTGTTTTTAATTTTGATTTTTTTTACTTTGAATTTATCTTGATTAAATAGATAAACAACAAAATCTCAATAAAAAAATTGGCTCCTAGAAGTTATGTAATTTACAAAGCTTTTAATAAGCCCGTTTGTATTTGACAAATCATTACAGAATCAAAAATATTGCTTTCAAAAATACAAACGTTAAACATTAATTACTAAAATTTAACCAAGTTTATCTGTTTTGGTTGGCGCGGCAAACGCAGGGCTCAATCGCAGTCATCGTGAGGAACCGGTGTCATCGTGACGGACGGTGTCATTATGACGGACGGGTGTCATCTTGACGGATGGGTGTCATCGTGACGCACGGGTGTCATCTTGACGGACCAGTATCATCGTGACGGACGTCATCGTGACAAACGGGTGTCATCGTGACGGACGGGTGTCATCATGCAACAGAATAAATGCTTCAAAAAAAACAAAAACAAATAACAAAGAATGTATCACTGTAATAAAAATTTACATTTTATTGATGCATCGCTTTGACACTAGCTAAAAATAGAGATTTTTATCCATTCTTCAAAAAATGAAGAACAAAAATATTACGCTCAATTAAAAAAGGATTTAAATTTTGAACTCAGAGATGGCAAAATCAAAATTTATCGCCCTATTCAAAATCTTCCACTTTGCTGTCGCAATTCCTATTATAGAAGTTCTTAACATCTCATATAAACTGTTTTTTGTCTTTAAACAATAAAATTCTGAAAGACGTATTCACGCAACACTTCTATTTTTTCAAGTCTTCTTTGTAATTTAAAAAATAAGTAGCCCGTGTCAGCCATACGGCTGACAAATAAATTTTCCTATATTTTTTATAATCATTTACTAATCTTTTTTTTTTCAAAATTCAGCTTTTTTATAACATTCCCGTGACTGTAAGCTTTGCAATGATATCTCATTTAGCCCAATCCGATTTGTCTTTGGGGAAAAAGGTCCTTCCTCCTTTGGTGAAAATGTGTTCTCCAGCATAAAGATGTCCATGTTATTTTTTATTAATTTCAACTCCCTTGCGATGCTCCCTAAACTATAAGGTTTCCCATAATATCTCATTTACCCCAATTTATTTTGTGCTTAGGGAGGAAGATCCTTCCTTCTTTGGTAAAAAAAAATTTGTCCAGCATAAAGATGTCCATGTATTTTTTTTCAAAATTTTAACTTATTTGTGACATTCTCTAGACTGTAAGCTTTGCAATAATACCTCATTTAGCTCAATCCGTTTTGTGGTTGAGGGGAAAGGTCATTCCTCCTTTTAGTCAAAAAACGTTGTCCAGCATAAAGATGCCCATGTTTATTTTTCCGAAAACATGATATTCTGACTTTACATTGGCTAATTACTCTCACCAACAAGTTTGAGCCAATTCGAAGACAAAAATTTTTTTAACTTCCAAAATCCAAAGGTCCCCCTTAAGTAAAAATGCGTTGTCCAGTCTAAAAATGTCCATGTCCACACACACATACACACACACACCCACACGCACACACACACACACACACACACACACACACACACACACACACACACACACACA
Organism: Microlaimidae sp. YZB2_3; assembly: GCA_030248175.1. Classification (NCBI taxonomy): domain Eukaryota; kingdom Metazoa; phylum Nematoda; class Chromadorea; order Desmodorida; family Microlaimidae; species Microlaimidae sp. YZB2_3. Next base: position 10,933 of record JASAMX010006288.1, read on the forward strand.
CACACACACACACACACGCGCGCGCACGCGCACGCGCACCCACGCACATACATTACGTCTATTTATATATAGATGTTATACAATAACTTTATCATAATAATTCCAAACAAATCTGGAACAAAAAAAATCATTTTTTTTAATTTTGTTTTCAGTTTAATAGGCACCTTGCACTGAAACTTAAAATAAACATAAGATATAGAACACACAAACATTGAACCTGTACGGAAACTACCGTAATCATGCAATTGTTCCCTGATTATTGATTAGTCGCGCGCGGCATTGACGGGAAATAACCCGCTTATAATAACATCTGTTGCCATATATTTTTTTATTTTTACATGCAAATCTTAATTACACGTTTTAGAACAGACGATTTCTAATATAAATCAACCTACATAATCAGTGTGATGTCATTATTAAACACCCCAGGGTTTCGTCTTTCGCTTTTCGTCTTTTTTTAAAAATGCATGATTACGGTACTTTCCGTACAGTCTCAATGTTTATGTGTTCTATATCTTATGTTTATTTTAAGTTTCAGTGCAAGGTGCCTATAGATTAATTTATTTCTTCATTTTTATAAAGAATATATTTAATGAGCCACAATTTGTGTTCATTTTTTTTAAATTACTAAATTGGAATAATAATAGACTAAAGATGAATTCTATCAGGGTGAAAATAGCTCTGCGGTAAAGTAACCACTCGTTCTTCGAGAATATCACGTGGAGAGAAACACGTGACACAACTTAATAATAATTGGTTACATCATTACTGAAAACTTTTTTTATTATTTTTCTTCTCTCGTGTTTATTCTTTATTTTTTTCTGGCGGTGAGCGGTTACGCCCTTAATTTCAGCCTGAAGGATTTAAGCTTTAATTTAATACTCTTTAATGATTTATTTTGTGATATTTTATTATTTACTGTCGTTTTTGTAATTTTTTTCCTTTGCTACCTTTATTTTTTAATGGAAAAAAGGTCAAAATTATAATACAGTGATGCATTCTTTGTTATGTATTTCTGGGGGACTCACAACTTTTGAAATAGAAAAAAGGCATGTTAAAAAATGACAGAACGCTAATAACGCAAAATAGAAAAAGAAAAAAATAGAAAAAAAAAATAGAAAAAAAAACACAATGAAATGATGAAAACAGAATTAAACTATGCATAAACTATGCTTAGTATGATATTAATTCTGTTATCTGATCATTAGAAAAAAAAACTATAGTTTTTAAAAACTTTGACTTTTATATGTTCTTGTTGTTATTCTGTTCATTTATGCAATACATGTTTTATTATTTTCATGACAATGCGTGGTTGTTTTTAGAAGCCAGTTAGGAGATTAAATGTCTTTGGAAACAGCGATTCGAAACATTTATCGCGACACCTGTCCGTCACGATGACACCCGTCTGTAACGATCACACCCGTCCGTCCGCTGGTGGTTTTTCGCATGGCCGCGTTTGTTAGACACGAGTGTCACACCTTTATCGTATCGTATTTTCCGCTTTTGGTTTTATTTATTTGTTTCTTTGGAGATAAACCAAACGATTAAAATTAATTTTAAAAAAACCAAAAAAAATTTTTTTCTAATCCAGAAATAAATAAAAATTCACTTTTAGTACTAAAATATCTTGTGAAAACACCCATCTCAACTCTTTCGTGATCAAGACACCCGTTAGCTATCCTAAAGCTTGGTTTCTTTTTACTTTGTCCAGAGTTTACAAAAGACAAAAAAAGCTTTGGACGGAAATATATCCCGGCTTTATCGTAAAGGTCTAATCAATGATTTGTATTATTTAGCTTTATTGATGCAAAAACCGACAAAAACCTTTTTAACAAATCTGAACAAATTACTTCGTCAGAAATATTGTGCAAATCCACAATGCTCATAAATCAATTTACTAAAATTTAAATATTTTGATTTTTAGTAACTTGTTAATAATATAAATTGTTAGTACTATATCAATTTCAAAAAATGACTACAAAACATATACTAACTATATTATAAAAAATAGAAAAAGAAAAAAATTAGTACAAATCCAAAAAGGTACCATTTAAACGTTAGTTTTGAAAATAAGGCGCCCGGAAAAAACATTCTGCAAAATATCATCCAAAAGAATATCGTCTGAAACCCTTTTTAAATTTTCAACTAAAGAAAACGTCTTTTTTCTGAGTCCTAAGCGAAACCTTAACGCCAAGCTAAAAAGGCATAAAAAAGCTTAAAAAGCAATGAAAGTTTTTAAAAATGCCGAATAATTTGCTACTCAAAGAATATATTTTTTTGGAATATATTTGGCAGAAGGTATTTTTTCCAGACACCAAAATAAAAGACTCAACTTTACCAAAAATGCAAAATAATATGAAAATGTTATATTTTAAACAGTTGTTCTATTATTATATGTTAAGAAATCCACAGTGTAAATTCTTCATCATTAAACATATCTACTACGACCTACTGAATATTTCACAGTTTGTTGAATAATCTACATGATAGTTTTTTATTACTGTAGAATAATATACGTTTTTTTTCTTAAATTCCAACGTGCTGATTATTTTACTTTATAACTGCCCGTTTGCAAACTTAAAAATTGTGAACGCAAAATTGCTAGATAAAACTTTTTTGGATAACTCCGTTAAAAATTTAAATTATTCAAAATATTCAATTTTAAAATGCTTGTAGTATAAATTATACGCCGGATTTAAGATAAAAACGTAGAATACCTAACAACATTACGCGAAAAAAAACTACTTCATTCAAAAATTTACGTTCGCAGTTTTTTTTTTGTTTGCAAATGTAAATAGTCGCTTAATATGTGGAACAATCCACACGTTAGAATTTTAAAAAAGCGTCTAATATTCAACAGTATTACGTAAAAAAACTCTAATGTGGATTATTTCACAAAGTGTAGATTATGCTTCATGGCCCAGTCCACTAACGGCAGGTTATTTACCGGCTAAGTTAGCCGATTGTTAGAAACAATTTTTATTGCTCGAATTTCCTTTGTGTTTTTTCCTGTACAATTTCACCATTTCTTTGGTTTGAAATGAAAACATATTTTAACAATACAAAGTGGTATTTTTTTAATAAAAGCTAACATTAGTGTGACGTATAACGTCCCTTCCTGAAGTGATTACTCACAACTACTGGCGAGTGTAAGAGACCCCGTAAACTACATTACAATCAGCCCGTATGGTGTAAGTGCAGTGGTAGCGCGTCGGGCTAAGAACAACAGGGTAGAAATTCGAGGAAAGGAGACCCGGGTTCGAATCCCCGTACAAGTATTTTTCTCTGTCTTCAAAAAAATTGTCATCTTATCTCGCCTTTAGTTGTGGGTCGTCTAGCTATTTGAAAATTAAAGCACTTATTTTTAATTAATTAAAACATTTTATTGACTGATTTTTAAATTTTAGCGTTGAAAACATATTTGTTTTGATTGACCACAACAACTATATTAAAACTAGAAATATTGTTATAAAACTAATAAAAAACTTTAAAAAAGAGAACTTTTTTCATAAACCGCTAACTTCGCCGTTAGGTAACATTCCGTTAGTGGACTGGCCCCAGATCGATATATTACGTTTTGAAAAATCTAAACTGTGAATGGCTTAACACATAATAATTAGACGAACTGTTTAACACACAGTCGGACCCTCTCTTTTTTATGCAATATTTTGCGTTACTGTTTTTTTTTATTTTTAATAGTATCATGTCCACCTTATTTTTATAAGATTTATACTAAAATTATCAATTTTAATTGTATATTTTCAGTTACACTAGTAATCGTTTTGATTATATAGTTAATTATGAAACGAAGCAATTGTTTTCAGAAGCTTCTTCTGGTGCAGTTCTTCTTCGTGGTGATGGGGCTTTTTTTTCCCTTGATATGGAAAGGGCTACATTTGGGATCTTAGATGATTTTTTTGTTTTTCGATGCTTATTAAATATTGAATTTTTGCGGTTTTTATGCTTAAATTTTTTGCTAAAATTATCTGTGTTCTCAGATTGTACGTTATCCGATACAGAAAAAGAATTTTCTGGTTTGATTACATTTGATAGATTTTTTGTATTTTGATAATCTTCGGAAGGGCTGCTAGTTGTATTTATTGCACCTGCAACTGTAGAAAGGTCTGAAATTTCATGTGATTTATGATCGTGAGATTTACAGCGGGCAGGCGCAGGTTCAGTTCTGTTTAATTCTTCGGCACTTAATACTTCGGCAACCGTAATCTGTTCTTTTACTGTTTGAAACTCGCTAAAATTACTTGTTGATGAAGGTTTATTTTTAGCTACAATTTTTTTTCTTGATTCTTGCTGGAGATCAAACGGTAATGCTGGTTTATATTGTGTGTTTAATTCAGTTTTTTCTAAACAAACAAATATTTATAGTTATAAATAGCTTTTGGTAACCATGATACTGTCATATAAATTTCTACGCTATTTTTAACTTTTTTCGTACAAAAGTCTTTTTATTGTATTTGTCTTTTGGACAAATACAGCGTAAAAACGTCCTTTGGAATATGACCTTTGGACAAAGTCCAAAGGACAAAATTCAAAGGATAACGTGTTCATACTTTTTGTCCTTTGGACTTTTCCCTTTGGATTTTGTCCTTTGGACTTTGTCGAAAGGACAAATTCTAAGTAGCATTCATACTTCGTCCAAAAAAAAAGTCCAAAGGACGTTTTGGCTTGTCCAAAAGACGTTTTGGATATTCTAAAATTGCCCTTTGGACTTTGTCCAAAGGACGTTTTGTCATAAGTATGAACCAGCCTGAAATGGCAGCTGATAGGTAACGCACAGCGCACACCATTCACACCGCAACACAATGGTCAAACTCTGATTCACTCGACAAATATCACTCAACAGCTTTTTTAAGGTTAAGCCTGCAAGTTCCTAAGCAAAGCCTGAAAAACAACCTAAACTTTATCAAGCAGCTGCGCGGAAAAAGTTTAGGTTGTTTTTTAGGTTTCGCTTAGGCTTAAAAACACATAAGCATAAGTTTAAAAAAAGCTGTCGTGTAAAATTTGTCAAGTGAATCATAGTTTGCCACACAATGACGGTGTAATGATGTAAACGCGCGCGTTAGCTTTCAGCTGACAACTGCCACTCCAGTGTGAACCAGCCCTTAGGGCCGGTTCACACCAGAGTGGCAGCTGATAGGTGACGCACAGCGCACACAGTTTACACCGCAGCAACAATGAGAGTGTAATGATGTAAACGCGCGTGTTCGCTACCAGCTATCAGCTGCCATTCCGGTGTGAACCGGCCATTAGTGTTTTCATGGTTGATGTTAATGTAACCTAATTTTAGCAAACAAATGGATGCGAAAATGCGCCAAAAACATGGTATTTGACGTCAACTCATTAATTAATGGAAGACACTACTCGTAACCCCGAAATAGCTGTTTTTATCTATTTTTCGCAGTATAAAAAATGCAAATCATAAAATTTAGTCAGGTTCCATAAATGTTTATTAAACGCGGTGACTGTGACTGCCGGTGTCGCAGAATAGATCTTCCCCCCTATTTTTCTTCCCCCCGGAAGATTTATTCTAGTGCGCTCTAGAATAGATCTTCCCCCCGGAAGATTTATTCTGGGTCACTCTAGAATAGATCTTCCCCCCGGAAGATCTATTCTGATTTACGCCAGAATAGATCTTCCCCCCTCAGAATAGTTATTCCCCCCGGAAGATCTATTCTGGTTCAAACACCAGAATAAATCTTCCCCCCTCAAAAATTTGCATAAATTTTAAAATGATACGCGAGAATTTGTTAGGGCAAATTTTAAAAACATAATTTTTAACACAGAAGGTTAAAATGTTACATTTAGAAAAAAAATATTTTTTAAAGAAAATTAATATCGTGAAAAGGTTTTTTTAAGTTTATCAATTTTTAAGACAAAGTATAATAAAAAAAGACATGAAAAAATGACACCAGTTTAATTTCTTTTCAATCAGTATTTAATTCATTATTTACCTTTCAGCTTTTGCTTCTTATAAAACATAATATATAGACAAAAATTGAAATAAGAAGAAATAAAAATTAGATTATGAGTATCCATAAGTGTTTAGTCTTTTTTATTAAAAAGTCAATACGAAAACAAAAAAATCTCTCATGTTCAGCAGTTAATTCAACATTAAACAGGTTTAAAGTTGTTATTTTTTTGTTGTTTAGGTTGAGTTTTAGGTTTTGCTTAGGCTTAGGAAAAAAGTTTTTTTGTCTTTAATCAGAAAGTGATATTTTTCGAAGATATGCAGAATGTATTTTTTCTGGCGCCGCCAAACTTTCTTACGAGTTCTAACTTTTTTCATAATATGTTACTTAATATTTTAAACGGTTAATATTTTGAATTTAAGTTTTCTGCTTAGGTTTGCTTAGGGTTCACATTTTAGCTTTATAGGATCGAAATCCTAATTTTAAATAAAACAATCAAAAGGTGTTAATTTAAAAAAGGCAGGTTTTTTTTTAATATTTCGGACATCTCAAATGTGTGATTAAAATAAAATTTATTTTTTTGTGTTTATTACCAATTCTTTGATCTGAAACCTCGAGTATTTTTTATGAATTTTTTTATTAAAAGAAAAAAAACCTAAATGACGCAAAAAACAAAAAAAGGATGTTGTTTTTAGTATGCAAATAATTGTTACATGATTTATAACAAGGGGGAAGATTTATTCTAGAGTGAACACCAGAATAAATCTTCCCCTCTCTGCTAAGAATTTTATGCAAATTTTTGCTGTATGCTTTAACACAGGGGGGAATAAATATTCTGAGGGGGGAAGATCTGTTCTGGCGTGAACCAGAATAAATCTTCCGGGGGGGAAGATCTGTAATGGGGGAAGATCTATTCTACGACACCGGACCTCTCGTAATATTAAAAAAACTGACTGTTTTTTTTAATTTTAACTGCGCGCTATTCTCAGTAACCGAATGCAAAAAGCGGCAATAAAACTTTTAACAAGACAATAAAAACAAAACAACAATCGTGGTCGTAATTCGCTGAGAGATTATAATGTAGAGTCTAAGCGGCCCGAGAGCTTAGGTTGGACTGGCTAAAATGTGCAGTTAGCAATTTATCTTTTTCGCATAGAGCAAAATACGCAAGAACGATATTAACAAGAATTTACCCTAACTGCGCAACCAAATACTTTTGCATAACAATAGCATGAACACTAAATACTATCACAGTATAACTTGTCTTAGTCGAGACTTGATTTCTAAACTTTCAGTACAAAAGACAAAACGTTCTGCTACTGTGTCACAACTTTGAGGAGATTATAGATGCAACAATTATAAAATATTGTATGCATGTATGATGCATGTAAAAATTGTAAAAATATGTATGCATGTAAAAATTTAATGCGGAATTAATCCTACATATAATTGTGCTGTTTGTCTGGCCCCTGCATGCGTGTTTTTGTATATATGAAAAAGATAGTAAATGTGTATAAATGTTTGTATATGCATATTTGCATAATAATTTATTTGTAAATAAAAATATTTATGTAACAAACTGTTACATACAAAGACAAGTTATTTAGTTTATTTTTGCACTAAAATGTGCATAAACGAATATCTTCAGTGGTTGGGTCTCCTTAACCAAATTTGGGTTTATTTTATATAAATTTTAATGCTGGTATAAGTCCAAACTTGCCACTAATGTGACATTTTATATAAATCGACGCATAGCAATTAATGTTCGTTAGCTAAAAACAAATATTTGTTTATCATTGTGATATGTGTATATAGTGTGTATAGTATATAGATGTGTATAGTATACATTTTTGTGTACAGCACATTTAGTAAAAGTTTTTGTTCTAGTCATTAAATAGGTTTATTTGACAAAAAATCAGCAAAATAGGTGAAAAAACTTTAAACTAAACAAAAAAAAATTTAGAAATTTACAAAGAAAATTTTTAATTTTTAACCACCAACAGAAAATAGTTAAATTTCACAACTGATTTGTTATTTGTGAGTTCAGTGGGAATGTTTGTGTTTTAATTTTTTTACTTTTTTGAATTGCGTTGCTTTAATCATCTGCACTCCAACTATAACCACGTCACCCTATTGTATAAACATTATAAAACTTATTATATATTCATATTATTATATCAAAAATTATTATATATTGATTGTACAAATTTCCTTTTCCTTTCGCTCGCTGTTATAATCACATAATCTCGCTGTAATAATCTCGGTGTTGAATAAGAAATAAGTTTCATTGAAGCATTTTCTCCCGGTCAAACATACCTTGAAAAACCACTAGTATAAAATATATTTTCTTGTTAAAATATGGTAAGTTTCTATTGGATATCTAGATATACACTGGACACATTGTTTTCAATTTTCAATAAAAATTGATTATGCAAGCATGAATACACGTGCGGACACACACACATGCGCGCACACACACACGCGCACGCACGCACGCACGCACGTTACCACAACAAAATGAGCCAAAATTCGTATAAAAGATATGTTACTGTGACTCAGTTTAGACTTCTAATAGCACATTGTCTTCCACGGAATAAGTCACAGTCATGGAATGTTTATACTGTGGTTCATTTTGCCATACTAACGGCGATAAGCGCAAAGTACCTTCACGGATTATGGCGAATTATTAAATACTACAGATTTAATATAATATTCAACAGTTTTTTGTCAAAAATTGTCGAATGCTTTCTGTTTAAATATTTGATAACATTATTAAAAATCATTGTTCGCCCAAACATAATTTTCGTTAATCTTACAACTAAAAAATTAATGCAAAAAAGTTACTTTCTGTAGTATTTCCCAAAGTTTCATAATCGTGATTAAGTGACAGAATTGACGACTGTTTTCTTTTATATAATAAATCTAAAATCTAAAACTATTAAAGAACATGTAAGGAAAAGAAAGAAGACACAGCAAGTAAGTTCAAAGAAACAAGGAAGTAAATTTTAAAATATTAAATTCTATATAAAATTTTATTTTATTTTATTTGTTTGTTTAGGTTTCTTAGTTTATAATTTTGTAATCAAAGTTTTTTTAAAATAAATTTCATGTTGTCATTTTTAACCTCACGTCACGCCCTAAAAACCGAAACCCCAAACTAAAACCCTATAGCAAGAAACAGTGCTGATAGAGGGTTTTAGGCGGTTATATTGAATATCCATAGCCCTTTAAATTAAAGGTTAATCCACTGCGCGTTAAACCATTTTTGCTAATTTGGCCAAAAAATTGTTTGTGAATTAAATTGTTTTTTTTAGAACTTATTATTAACAATAAAAATAGTCCTAAAAATGCATAGCAAAAAATTTAAAGCACATGGTATGTTTAAATAAACTTGAAAGCGGTCATTTAAGGAACAGACCTCTGAAATATTAACCCGTACTCAACCGGTCCAGTTCTAGAACTGTTCGGAACAGGTTCTAGAACTGTTCCGAACAGTTTTAGAACTGTTCGGAACAGTTCTAACTCGGAAGTTCTAACTTGTTTTAGAACTGTTCGGAACAGTTCTAAGTTCGGAACTGTTCGGAACTGTTCGGACGGTGTCGGTGTACTTTCCAGTTTGCCCAAATTTGTGAGAAATTCGGCATTTGAAAATGCCGAAGTTGTACTTTGGTGCATTATAAAAGTCACCGAAACATTTTCCAACACTTATCACGTGATTTTATTGTGTATTTCCGTTGTTTTATGTGTTTAAATATCATTTGCGGAGTTTTATTTATTTTTTGATTTTGAGAACTGCAAATCAGTCTTAGAACTGTTCTAGAACTGTTCGGAACAGGTT
>JASAMX010006289.1:0-17374 GCA_030248175.1 Microlaimidae sp. YZB2_3
ATACTAAAGACAATAGAAAATTTCCAGACTTTTCTCCAAATAAATCAGGTGTTTTTGACAATATGTCGTTTAGCGTAAAAAACGTACTAAAAGTAATAAAAAAAATTGCCCAATAAAATGTCAATGACACCTGACTGCTTGTCAGCTTATTTTTTAAAAAGAATTGCTTGCGGAATCGCTGAACCTTTAACTGAAATATTTAAAAAATCCTTTAATTCTGGTATTCTACCATTGGATTGGTTAAAAGCGCTTGTAATCCCGTTACATAAAAAAGGTAAAAAGAGCAATGAACGTAATTACAGATCCATATCATTGACTTTTTACTCATGTAAGATTATGGAGAGGCTTGTTAAAGAAGAACTTGCGACCTTTTTTAAAAATACACTTTTTTGGTGCCAACACGGTTTTAAGGCTGAAAGTTCAACTATAACACAGCTTCTTGATACTCTAAATGAATGGACCTTAGCTTTAAAAAATAAAAAAGTGGATGTAGTATATTTAGATTTTGCTAAGGCCTTTGACACGGTATCACACCCAAAACTTTTGTATAAACTGGAAAAATTTGGAGTATCTGGAAAGTTTCTTTTGTGGATTAAAGCTCTTCTTACAAATAGATTTATGAAAGTTATAATCAATGATGCTGAGTCAAAATATTATAAAGTAGAAAGTTTGGTTCCCCAAGGAACTGTATTAGGCCCTTTCCTATTTCTCCTTTACATCAATGATATTATAAATCCTGTACATCACTCTTGTACAAAGCTTTTTGCAGATGATGCGAAGGTTTATACTTGTTTTTCACATCAAGATGAAATAGAAAAACGAAATCAATTGCAAGAAGACTTATATAGGATTGCTTTATGGTCTAAAAAATGGCAGTTAATGCTGTCTGAAACCAAATGTGAAGTTCTCAATATTTCAACTAAAAAGAACAGTAGTGAATATGATTATTATATATGCGGAAAGATATTGAAAAAAACTAATTTAATAAAAGATTTAGGAGTGTATATTTCCAAAAATCTTCAATTTTCAGAGCATTGTGAAATAATTTCAAAAAAATCTTTAAAATTCTCATAATTAATTTTCAGAACTTTTAACTCAAACTCAGTAAAAAATTTACTGAGAGCTTATAAAACATATGTAAGGCCAATATTGGAATACGCAAGTGTTGTTTGGAATCATTTTTTACAGCAAGATATAAACTTAATTGAAAACGTTCAGCGTAGTTTTAGAAGACGATTATTTAAAAAATGCAAATTAAAATACCAGACATACGAAGAGAGGCTTAATTATTTAAATCTTAAAAAACTTCAAGCAAGAAGAAACACTGCTGATTTGTTAGAATGTTATAAAATTTTGAATAATAAAACATGTCTTAACCTAGATTCCTTTTTTAATTTAAATCAAAATCCAACAAGGGTGTCATTCTTTTAAACTTAAAGTTCAAAAAAGCAGGATAAACATTAGAAAATACTTCTTTGTAATCGCGTAGTGGGAAAATGGAATGCATTGTCTCAACAACAAATTTCAGCAACCTCAGTTGCATCTTTTTAACAAGCTCTAATGAATTACTAATTAGAATTAATAAACTTTACCTAATTAGTTTTTTTTCTCAAAATGTTTTACTTAGATTGATTATTACAAAATTAAATGAAATAGAAAACAATTTTTTGTGGAAAGTCTCACCCTACCCATGCACACCAATTATCGAAAATTTAATAATGGCTCGATTCAGTGCTTAAATAGTTAAGCCTTTGAGCCATTTTCTAGAATAAACCATGTCTCAGTTCTGTTTGGCGGCCGTAATCGGTTCGCTCTTCTGTAATTTTAAAACACAATGTTTCTTTTTTTATTTTGTTTATCTAGAATAAACTTTGATTAAATTGAATTGAATAAACACTTTTAAAATCTGAGTCTAAATTTCAAAAATATTATAAAGTTAAACGAACCTAATGTGAATTTCTACAGGGCAGATAGTTTTAGTTTTTAAATATAGGCTCCCATTGGACTTAGATTAACAAAATAAAATTTCATTCTGTTAGTTTGGTTTTAGTAGGTAAACTTCAACGCAATTATCAGCGTTAGCCAATTGAATGCATAAGACCATATCTAATTTATAATGCTTTTACGCTTTTACTATATAAATATATACATTGATTACTTAAATTACTTAAATTATTTTAGGTATTTTCAGGAAAAAACAAGAGTGAAAGTAATATTAAAATAACATACACTTTCAAACACAAACAATTACTTTTAAAAACAACATCGAAACCTCTTGGCTACAAAGTTAGAGCCATTTTAAATAGCTGGAGCTCTGGAGCATACGTTTTGATGTTGAGAACATCAATACTGAGTTGATATATTAAAAAAACATTGAGTAATATGGACGAACACCCGCGCTAATACTTTATTGGTTCCTGACGTTCAAAATTCGAAGTATAAAAATCAAAGGTTGTACAACAGAATTAATTTTAAAAAAAATTCTGTTTTTTAACAGTTTATGAAAGAAAACAACTTCATAAATATTAGCTATGTTCCTACCCCCAAAATATCCTGCTTTGGAAATCAGTCTTCTATCGGAAAGATTTCCATCTTTCCATCAGTCTTTTGTCTTATGGAAATCAGTCTTTTTATCATCGGAAAGGTCCGTTTTGATCATCGGAAAGGTCCGTTTTTGTCATCGGAAAAGTGGACTGGGTCTGTTTTTTTTTTTGGACCCAGTCCACTTTCCGATGATCAAAAGGGACCGGACCGGGTCCAAAAATTTTATGAATAGCACGGTTAGTTTTATTATTTAAATTTTTATATAAAAAATAAAAAAAGTGCAAATTTTTTCATAATTCAGTTTATTTACGTGAAATTTAATCGTATGACAAACAGTTCTAGCCTTATGAAAGTAAAGCGTCAGTAGTGAAAATTACTTATTTTATTAAAATTATTATATCGGAGCAAAAGTCATACACTGAAAAAATTGATTTCACTAAATAAGGTGGATTGTTTGTTTTGACATATTTTTAATAAAACAGACACAAACTATATAATTTTATAATACCTGTTATGTTTTCCAACTGAAGGTAAACCCAACGTGGCTGCAACAGTTGTTCGTTGGATTAAAAAATGACCCCAATTAAGTAACCACTGAAATCACGGGAATCTGACGTCACTTTATCAAACCAATACTCTGTATTAAATCGAATTTAATTGGCTGATAAAGTGACGTCAGATTCTCGTGATTTCAATGGTTACTTAATGGGGGCATTTTTTAATCCAACAAAGCAATGTTGCAGCCACGTTGGATTTACCTTTAGTTTTCCGTTTATTGTGTTTCACGGACTAAAAATCGAAGATTTTTAGTCCGTGAAAATCGAAGATTTTTAGCTAAAATATTAATATTTCGAAAAAATATGTTGTTAATACTTACAGTTACGGTGTCAAAATAAATTTAAAAGCTTTTTTTATATTTTTTATGAAAAACTTATTGCAGCGAAAACTAAATTATTATTTATGTACAAAATGTCCCACAAAACCTGTTTTAGCTGATTTTAAAATGTCATATCTTTTAAGCATATAGTCATATCTTTTTAAAAATATTACGACAAAAAAGATACTAGGCTTTGAGGCACCAGATTTGATTATATAAAAAAATCAAAGACATCGAAAACAACAAGTTTGACTCTGTATCACAGTTTTAAATCAATTTAACTATTAGAAAAAAAAACACAAAAATTTATATTCAGTTTAGACAATACTTTCCACAAATATTTTATTTTTTAAAAAAATCCTTGCGTAAGTTTTTAAAAATCAATGTATGTATACATTTTTATAGAAAAATAAACACTAAACTTGAATGCCACCAGAATGTGACATTACTTAAACACTGAATGTTGTCGGATGAATGCCAGTGGTTCTATTTCAAATCCATTTTCGAATACTTAAAATGGTTAAAATAAAAAAAAAGAAATAAAAATATTCCAATTTATATCTAAAAACTCGATGCATAGTGCAAAAAACATACAAAAAAGTATGAAAAAAAAATTACTTTATTTGTTAATATATGTTTTACTTGAATTTTACTTGTGTTTTGTTACGGTTAACATTTATTTAAAATTTTAACAAAATAAAAAATAAATTTATTTAAATTCACAACAAAACGTCGTCCAGCTAATTTTGCCGAAAATCAAAAGAATTAATAAAAACATAAAGAAACATGATTTATAAATCTAAGTAAGTTTTAATAATTTAAAGTTTTTATTTATCAAACGGTTTTGACAGTTTAACTGTATTAGTAACTTATATTTAAAATAATAAGATAGTTTTAATAAGGCTTTAAGTTCTTATATTCTTATCTTTATATAGAATAGTTTTAAGATGTATAAGATTTTTAAAATAAAATAAAATAAATAACATAAAATATAAAATACATATTTATTCTACATAAAATAAAGGCACTTCATCATTTTTTAGAAAACCAGCTTTTTTTAATTTTGGCTTTTAAATGTTTTATCGAGTTTTGAAAAAAAAAACGTTGTATCAAAGCGTTTGCAAATGGAAAATTTCCATTAACACATTAACAATTTGACGTTCGCACAATTTTTGGCATCAAAATTTTGTTTCCTTACTCGAAAAAACATTTAAAAGGCCAAAGGCAAAGAAAAACTATGTCACCTTAAAGGTGCGGTACCGAGTCAAATTTTTTGCTTTGATTTTGATGATTTTTTGTGAAAATCTTTTACCTGCCCCCAATAGCTCACCAAATTTTTTTACTCAAAATATTTCCAGTGCTTTAGGAAATAATATCTCCGTCCGAATATGATATGACCGTCCAAAAATCGCGTTTTTTTTCGAAATTCGGTACTTAAAGATTTTTTAATGATTATAGAATTTTAAGTTATAAAGTTTTATTGAAGGAAAGCTGCTATTTTCTACTTTAATTTCATACCTTGATTGTTAAGATAGGAGTATTTCTCAAGATATTGCGTTTCCCGTACAAAAAAACAGGATTTTTTCGCTAACAATACGATGTGTTTGCAAAAATGTTGGGCAAACTTAATCAAATCACTCCCATCGTTTGGTGTTTTTAACAAAAAAATCGAAGGTTTTTGATACAGGAAAACATAAAATCATGGGTTTTTTTGTTTTTTGTACCTTTAAAGTAAATAAAAGAGAAAAATACGTAACTGTCTTCGTTTTTTTAAAACATAATTATAAAAATAAGGTATATTTATGTTTCAATATTAAACAGATTTAATTTAGCCTTTTTTATTATGTTCTTTATAAATATTTAATTAAATGTTGCAAATCATTGGTGACACGCAGGCGAAATGTTTCCATAAAATTATATTAAAACCAACTTCAATTACATAGTCTGCAGAAACAAAAATTTTTAAAAGTTGATTTACATTAAATTTTGTTTGAATTGGTTAATTATGAAACATTATTTTATTCTGAATGTTGTGTAAAAAATTAAATCAAAATAAAAAAGGTTAAACTCCGAAACGTATTAAAATAACTACTGCCATTTTACAAAAATACCATATGACAAAAATTATGTTTTGTATATTTTGTTTTTACAACTTTTTATAATAACAAAATTTAAATAAGCTAAATGTGGTGTTATACGCAGTTCGCTTCTTAGTAAAATTGACTAACTGGTAGTACCAGAATGACAGCAAATAAAAAAACACAACCCACCACCAACTATAAAAACAAGTAAAATTTTGTTTTTTAAAAATAGCAGTATACTTTTAATAGGAAGGAGCGCAGCCCTCCCAAAAGGAAGCACGCGCAACCAGCGCACGAAACAACAAAACCAAAAAGAGCCAAAAAACAAACAACAAACAAAAACCCATACTCCCTAAAAGGAATCACGCGCAACCAAGGCGCATCGAAACAACAAAACCTAGGCCAAAAAAACAAAACACAACAAAACCCAACAAAAACCAAAAAACCAAACAACCAACAACAAAAGCACACTACCCAAAAATCCGAAAAGCAGCACGAGAGCAAGCCCCCGCACCAACATCCAAATGCTCGCCCGAGAACCTCCAAAAAACACCATCAAACGCAAGGACGGGGACGCACACTTTCCAACAAAAACCACAAACACACTCAACCCCTAAAAAACAACGGAAAGAGCGAAAAAAACACCACAAAGCAGCCAAGGCAACAAAAAAAAAAAAAAAAAAGAAAAAATCGGGGACGGGGGGAGCGCTGCGGGACAATCAAAGACGAAAACAAAACGAAACAGAAAAAACCCAACAAACAAACACAACACCAAAAAACAGAAAAGACAGCGAACCCGAAAACAGAACCGAAAAACCAACAAGTCTTAAAAACAAAACCACAACACAAAACAAGCACAAAACAAAACCCAAATAAAGCAATCCAAAAAAGGAAAATCAAGGTCTAACTAAAAAAAGAACAGAAAAAACACTCCACAGTCTTCACCAACAACTCTCCCCAAAACCCAACAAAAGAACTCAAAAACAGAAAAAGAAAAAAACATATCAAGAAGACCATACGTATAAAATGAGTAAATTTAATTTTATATCTTAATAAATGACATCAAATAGATCATAAATAAGATAAACAGTTGAAAAAGCCTCAATATGGAAAGATAAAGCATATAAGTCTAAATAATGCCAGAAAATACTGTAAATAAAGATTTTGAATTTTTAGAAAAAAAACGAGATCAACTGAAAAAAAGATTTTCTAACTAAAATAAAACTACACATAAATATCAAAAGTGGAATTAAATTACAAAGATGTGAAAACCAAGAAATAGTTAAATACACGTCCTAAAAATGAACAAAAAAACTATAAATGTAAATTCACATAACCATGAAAATTCTCAAAAAATTATCACACCATAAATTAATTTATCAATTTCCACAACAACCAATAACAACTTAAAATCAAATATCAAGTTCTATTCCAATCAATAAAAACACTTCAATTCAAACAAAAACAAATAGCTCAATATTAAATAAAATCCCCACATCACAATTCAATTACAGAACAATATAAAAACTAATATGTATCAACAAAAAAAAAATACAAAATAATCGCAATCGATAACATACAAAATTCATACACCCAACATCTCACTCACAACAAAAACATAAACAACAAAAAACACAAAGAAAAATATAATAAATATAGAAAAAACCAAACAAACACACAATCCAAACACAAAATCAAAACAAAAGACCACCAAAACAACAACACCAAAAACCAAACTTCTCTTTTGCTAGAATACTTCTTGGGATTGAACTAAATTTAAAACTTAATTTTTTGAATTCCTAGCGTTGTTTCTGTTAAAATGGATTAATATCTGTTGGGTAAAAATGTTTTATTTTAAAAATTGGTGTATAAAAAAAACACACTTACGTCTATCATTGGGATCTTAGCTAAAAAGTCCGACACGTAAACTAAAAAAAAAGTATTCAAAACTCTTCTTTTGTTACAACGGTTGAAAAAACGCAGTTTATTTTTTGCACTTAATTTTATAGTGTGAGCGGAGAGATTAAAATAATCTTGGAGCTTTAGAAAACAAATCTACTTATAACAAGCCCACTTGTTTGGGCCCAATGACAGTTTATTGTGCGTTTTATAGACACGGTGATGCCATAAAAATGTACAAGAATCAACCCAATTATACCTAAATTTTTGGTATTCGGTCGTTCTATAAGTTGTGGTTTGCATGGCGGCCAAAAAACGAAAAACTATGCACATTTCACAAATTAATTCAATAAAATTTGTTATTTTATATAATTATTCCATAAAATGATTACGGTAACCAACAAATGTTGTACCAAAAAACAAAGTCCCGGAGGCTAAACGCCGTTCCAAACCCGCATCCGAGGCAATTTCTTTCTTCCGGAGAGTGGTCTTTCCTGATGGTCATCCAAGGAAAAGAAACTGAGATTAATTTTGCGTTCGTAGGCTTTAAATTTAAGTGATTCAAACGTTAAAACAGTGCAAGTTATGCACTATGTCACTTAAATCTTTAAAAACGTAAAACTTTAACACATTTTCTGCAAATTTAAATGAGGTTTTTCGTAATTTAAAAGCTTATTTCTTGAAAAGTATTTAATTTGTAATAATATAAGGAGTAGTAGAGCAGTTTTGTGGAGCTCATGTGAGATAAAAATAAACGTGAAAATAGACGTGAAAATGTAAATAAAATAATTAAATAATATTTCAAGTAAAAACAAGCTTTAAATTGCGAATTTCCAGGGCGGAGCTCTGGAGCTTCTTCCACTTTAAAATTGCCAAAGCCCTGGAGCATTTTTTTGATTCGTTTTATGACATTTTTTAGACTCTAAAATGTGTGTATGTAAAGATAAAACGAAAAACACAATATTTAAGTGTAAGTTTATAATCAATATTTTTATCATAAAATCATTTTTAAATGGAAAACATTATAGTATGCGTAAAATAAAGCTTAGAATACTAAATAAAAACCATTTGTAATAGAATTATGGTTAAGATATATCTGGCTGATTTTTATATAATTTATATAAGGGACGGAGACATGAGCGGACCAATTAAAATTGTGCTGTAATGATGCATTTAAAAAACAAATTAGAGCGCATAAATCTTTTTAATTTTTACTTTTTCAAAAAATATACAAAAACTGTTCAATTTTTACCCTTTAAAAAATTGAATTTTTGTTCAAAATTGAGTAATCTAATTAATTGTTAAAATTGATTGTTAAAAGTAATTTAAAATAAGGTATTTAATCTTTTTTTATTTTAACGTTTTTACTAAAAAACATTAACTGATTTTGTTGTTAAATAATCGATTTCATTTGCAAATCAACGATGTCAGCTAGGTTTGATTTGCTGATAACAAATAAACACAATCGACATATAAAAATATAAGATTATAGTTTTAATAACAACAGTGAACAGTCCGATACAATTCTGAATCAAATGGTAAAATCAAAAACCAGCGAACGCAAAATTAAACTCAGCTTTTCTTCGCAGCTGATCAATCAGAGAATACTTCAGAGAAAGGACAGAAGGTTGCCTGGGATGCGGGTATGGAACGGCGTTTCGCGTCCCTGAGACGAAAAAAAGCAAAAAAATAAGCCGGAGCAAATAACCCATTCGGTAGTCTTAACGGAACGGTTACTGGTCGAATACAGTTTGCATACATTTTATTTTTTAATCGTGTATTTTTTTATAATCGATAGCTTTAGTGGCAAAAATTTCAGAAAAGATGGGATTCACGGTTTCTTGATAAGTTACCTCCGATGACCTCTGATAAACTTATCTCCTTGATAAATTTTGTTTTTTAACAAACTGATGAAATAAAGGTGTTTCATTTGCATTATTCGTACTATTTTATTAAAATGTCTTAAACGGTAATAATAAAACATTTTGTTTTAAACATTAAATAATAAAAATTAATTTAATTCTTCAATTTCACAAAATTAAAACATCATTAGTTGAAAAAAATTTTGATTTTTTCACAACTAAAAATATTCAATTCCTACGACCCAAAAAATAAATCATAATATACTAAACTAGCCTTAAAAAATGCTCTAAGAATAGAGCAGAAAAAAGGGGCGATTTTTCCCCGGGCGTATGTTTAGACAGAAAAGATGTGGACTAGTCTGAAATGAACATTATGTGGACTTATTTTTGGAATTAGCGTGTCTAAAGCTTTGATATGAGTATAAACATGAGGGTATTATAATAAATATATAAAAAAGACCCCCTAAAATTTTTGGGGGTACATTATGGGTTGTAAAAATGGTAACAATTAAGTCAATCGAGTTGAAATTTATATTTTTGGGATAAGCGTGTCTAAAGCTTTGACATAAGTATAAACATGAGGGTATTATAATAAATATATAAAAAAGACCCCCTAAAATTTTTGGAGGTACATTATGGGTTGTAAAAATGGTAACCATTAGATGAATCGAGTTGAAATTTATATTTTTGGGATAAGCTTGTCTAAAGCTTTCATATGAGTATAAACATGAGGGTATTATAATAAATATATAAAAGAACCCTTAAAATTTTTGGGGGTACATTATGGGTTGTAAAAATGGTAACAATTAGATGAATCGAGTTGAAATTTATATTTTTGGGATAAGCGTGTCTAAAGCTTTGATATGAGTATAAACATGAGGGTATTATAATAAATATATAAAAGAGATCCCCTAAAATTTTTGGGGGTACATTATGGGTTGTAAAAATGCTAACCATTGGGTGAATCGAGTTGCAATTTATATTTTTGGGATAAGCCTATCTAAAGCTTTGATATGAGTATAAACGTGAAGGTATTATAATAAATATATAAAAAAGACCCCCTAAAAATTTTTGGGGGTACATTTTGGATGTAAAAATGGTAACCATTGGGTAAATCGAAATGAAAATAATTTTTTTGACATCAGCGTGTCGAGAGCTTTGATATGAGTATAAACATGAGGATATTATAATAAAATCACCTCTTAAGAATTTTAGGGGGTACATTGATGGGTGCAAAAATGGGTAACCACTGAAGAAAATTAAAAAAAAACACATATTTTTAAAATAAGTGCGTCGATAGCTTTCATATGAGTATAAACATGTCACTTAAAATGAAAAAATGACAAAATCACCATTTTTCAAAATTGGGGGTATTTGGGGGTATGTAACCGGGTAACCATAAAAAATTTTAGTCTAAAATTAATATTTTTTAAATCAGCACGCATAGAGGTTTCCAACAAATATAAACACGGCTTAAATATAATAAAAACAAAAAATCACCCCTTACTAATTTTTGAGCTACAAAGGGGTCTGTATTTTGGTTACCTTACCATTTAGAGCAAATTTTTTTATATTTTTGGAATCAGGACGCCGAGAGCTTTAAAATGATATATTACTCGTCTATGTAGAGGGGCTGTGTCAAAAGTTTTTTTTAGGGGTTAGCCATTGCAGTGCCTTAGGGAATCAAGATCTTTTTGAGACTATTACCAAAATGTCGGACTTAAATTTCCGCATAAATCCCCCCCGGTCTCAGGCCTGTGGCTCTAACAGTTTTTGAGCATGATGCCAAAATATGCATAAGGTGTTCCCCATACAAAGATTTTTAGCAAAAATCGTGAAATTGACCCCCTTTAACCTCTCAGGGTACCCGACCCAGGTGGGTTACCCCTTACAAATTATATTTTTGAGCTCAGAAAAGTATGGGCAATTTGCAAAAAAATTTTCAGACGTAAAGCCCCATATGGTAAAAAGTTAGAAATTTGGTCGAAAAAAATCGACCGTAAATTTCGGCAATTTTGGGGCTAACCCCCCAAAATTTTTGAAAAAAAAATTTTTTCACGAGGTAGCCAAAAGTACAAGGACCTTAACGCGAGATATTTGCATATTGATCGCGGCGCTTTCAAAAGTTATAAGACCGCAAACAAAAAATTTTTAGTCAACTTTTTTCCAGTATCGCTAAAAAAAACAGAGAGTACCTACTTTCTTTTTTAAAAGTAGTTAACTACCTACTTAACTACCTACTTTCAAAAAATAAAGTAGTTAATACAAGTAGTTAACAAAGTAGTTAAAAAGTAGGCTGAAAGTAGTTAGCAAAGTAGGCAGAAAGTAGTTAGTGAAATAAGCAGTCAGTTATTTAGTGTTTTTACACAAACGATCAATATCTGCGTTGCGATATTACGTGAAACTCACATGTGTTTGAAACAAAATGTGACAACGTGTACAGTAATCCACAGTGATTTGCACATGCTGTGAATCTTCAATAAAAATCGATATTTCGCCACTCAACAGTTTATACACAAAGTGCTTTATAGTTTATGAACCTAATTAAAATCGTTGAAGTTTTCAGATATATTTGCGAACTCTAACCCATCAGTACTGTTATACAATAAAGTGCGTAAAAAATACAAAACTTTTTTAAATAAGTTTGCAAAATACGTCAACAAAACATGTTAACTTAACAATAAACTTTTTTTCTTGTAAACAACTTCTTGAATTTAAACTATGTTATATTATCTGTCCAGCTGTTATGTAAATATTGCTAAACATAAAGAACTGGCAAAAACCGATAAAATATGGAAATCTTTAATTATTAAAGGTATGGTTAATTTTTAATTAAAAATAATCTATCTAAACAAAATTAAAGGTAAACATGGTGAACTAAGTGTCTTTTTAAACATTAAAAATTTAACCAATTATTTTTTTCCTCTTTCATTCCTACTAAGGCAAGTACCCCACCCACCATAGAATTTATCTTTAGTTAAAAGATTAACTATTTAACTACCTACTTAACTACTTACTACTTAACTACCTAGTTCAAAAATTTCAAGTAGTTAACTACCTACTTACTACCTACTTGTAATTTCATTTAACTACTTAACTACCTACTTATAATTTTTAAAGTAGTTAACTACCTACTTAACTACCTACTTTAATTTTTGATTAACTATCAAAACACTAAATCCTTATTGTTGCACAAAGGCTGTTATTGTGCGGTTGGGAGGTTTTATTTGTCTACTTTTCAAATTTTTTATTTTGATCAAAAAATCGATAACAAGGACCTAAATCAAAAAAGTGCCTCCTAAAAAAGTTGTGTAATTCCTTCTTCTTTCTTATGAGCCCATGTTTATTTTTGATCAATCAGTAACGAATGAGGAATATCGTTTTTAAGGATGGAGCGTTGGAATAAGAAGAAGAAGATTCTGAATTTCAAAATTTACTCACGTTCTCTAATAATGGTTGGCGCGGCGCCACGGGGCTAAATCGCCCCGTGGCGCTCCCGCGCCACCCATGATTTATTTAAACCTATTTGTCTAATTAAAAAAAACAAACAAAAGTTGAAAAAGATTTATTACAAAAAAAGTTTAAAAAAACAAAACAAAATGGCTAATTCAAAACAATTGGCAAGGAAACGAAAATTAGAAAAAAGGCTGCTCTGCTGAGGTGTGTCTGATTTTAGAACTAAATTCTGACTTTCACAAAAAAGGTGATTAACATATAAATTAAGATTCGATGTTTTTTCAGTGGAGGTAAGTTTCTCCACCTGCACAATTACGCGGCCCAAATGCAATAATAAACATTCGACTTTTGTTACATTGACAAAACCAAAAAATACATTTGTCAGCCCAATTGAAAGGAATAGTGGCCATTAGGTATTCTTCCGGAATGTATTTATGTTTTGCTTTTAGCGAGGATTGTTAAAACCATTATAAAGGCACTTTATCAATAATATCGGATGATTTTATAATCACAACATCATGATGATTTACTAGGATTTAGTAATAAAAAAGTACTAACAAGGATCATTTTAGCATTTGTTTTAAGATTTCGTGGTTAAGATAAGAGGTTATGGCGAATAAGCGGTTATTTGATTTTTTAAAGGGAATTTTTCTGCGAAACAACTTTGTTGCAAAAAAAAAACAAACAAAAAACAACGGTGAAAATTTTAAGTTTATAAAGCTTGGTAACAGATGCGCAAGTAAAGTAACCTCCTTCGTATTAAGTGATTACCAAACTCCAATTACAGCCATTTTGAATAATTTCAACGGATTTTTTTGAATATTTAATTGATTTTCTTAATGTTTGAAGTTAATGTTTAAATCTTATTTAAAATTATTACCGGTAATTAGGGTATCTGACTCAATTTCGGCCAGACCTTAATTTCGGCCACCAATTTAGGGTGTTAAAAAATTAGCTTATTTTTAAAACACAAAAGAAGTAGCACAAAAATAACTGGATGAATATTGAATAAAGTGTTTGCGCAAAATTTTTTATTTGTTTTATTCTGCATTATTAACATTTTCATACAAAAAGTGATTTTTTTTGTGATTTTCTGGATTTTTGCTCTGTTTAAACTGCATCAAATTTAGAATAAAGCAATATATAACCTTAAAATGACTTCTTATTAAAATTGCTTAATTTTCATATTTTAATATTTTCTTTGAAAACACTTTGCAATCCGTTTAATTAACTGCGCAAACTAAGATTACGTTAATTTCGACCACCTTAAAATTCACGCGAAAGAACCTGTTTGTCACAATTTGCACCATCATGTGTAGGGGTGGGGTTACATAACCCATTACTATTTTGTATTAAATTATGAATAGACCGGAAGGAATTTCTCAAAAAAACATAGAAACACATTAAAAAGTCAGGTTACACAAAAAATTAGTTATTGAAGAGATATCTTTGAAAATAAAACCTATCATCTTAAAGATTAGGATTCTATATTGAAGATACAATGATTATCGAAAAGGGTCGATTTTTATACCCTTTTCTCTCAATTATATTTTAAAGGAGGAAAATTATATTGATTTTATACACTTTTATTTGCTCTGTAATGTTATTAGTAATTAGACTCAAAATTAAAAAAAAATCACTTAAACACCAGTAAGTAGCTCATTGATACAAATAAATTATAATTTTGTTTTTAATTACTCGAATATTACAAAGCAATAACTGCTTTTGTTGACCAAATATCAATAAACAATAACTGCTTTTGTTGACCAAATATCAATTGAAATTTATTTTTTTGTGATAATTTTACTTTTACTCAAAAATTTCTTAAGGCGTTTTTAAAATTTGTTTCGAGACTTAGAAGATTAATATTAATGAATTGTTTCTCGAAGTATAAATTTCTTAAAAGAAAAAATTGCTTTCTACGGTAACTTGTATTTAAATAAAATATTTCTTTCTACAAAAAACTGACAAATTGTACACTTAGAAAAACTTCTAAATAAAATGCCAACAACACTAATCAAATCATATATAAAATGAAAACGTTTTTATTAGTGTAACAGTTTTTCACTGCTAAAAGTAAACACACTTAAAGATATGCTTTGCTGTCAAGTGTTTTAATTATTATAACACTGTTAAAATAACATATAACATCATGAAAATACAAAAAACTGGATTACGATATAATCTTAAATTAAACACATCTAAGTGTAAAATACCAACTCAAGGACAAAATTTTTCTTATATAAAAATATTAAAGTTATTCAGCTCAATATAATAAACTGTTACTATATTTTATTAAAATGAGCACAACCAAAAATTCTCTCTTTAAAAAACCTGGCTTTTTTGTAGTGGAACAGAAGCTTTAAACGTTTCCCATAAAACTGTTTTGCAATGTAATATTAACTAGAAACGCTTCACAAAAAGCCTTTACATTTGCCGACAGCCTACACTATACAAAACGAATCCATTAAAGGAGATATCAATTAAATTTAATTTGGGCATTGTTAACGAAAAAAATATAGTTATTGAAAAGATGTCTGTTTAAAAAATCCTCATGCGAAATTTTGATCATTAAGATTTCTTATTACAGGAACCATGGTTCATCAAAAAGGTCGATATTTTCTGTTTTTAAAAATGAAATCATATTTATTAAATTTATTTATTAAAAAACAACTTAAACATAAAAATAGCAATCAATATATAAAATTTTGAAATAAATTTTTAGCTCTCAAAACTAACAGTCATAATGTTAAAATAATTTGTAATATTAAGATAAATTTAAGAATCTTGTGTTTAAAATTAATATTTTTATAAAAAATCTAATATTACGAAAGCTATAACAGTTTTTGTTAACCAAAAATTGATTGCAAATTATTTTTTGTTATAATTTTACTTTTTTCTTATTAATTTTCTTTATGAGTTTTTAAAATTTAATTCTAGGTTTGTATCCAAGTAACGCGTATTTAAATTTTCAATTTAGCTTATTGTTGTTTTAAATTTTTGTTTCAAAATGTAAAAGAGTAATATTCACTTCATGTACTGATTTTCGAAGTGGTATAAAGTTCTTTAAAAAATAATAAAAATGCTTTTTAGTAGCTTGTATTTAAATAAAATTTTTCTGGCCGTTAAAAAAAACTGAGAATTTCTAGATTAAAAAAAAATTAAATAAAAAAACAACGTATCATCAAATCATATACACAATGAATGCGTTGTGACAACTTGCACTGCTAAAAGTATAGACACTAAAGATTTGCTTCACTGTCGTGGTTTCTAATTATAATAAAACTCTTTTAAAACATATAACACCCAAAAAATACAAAAAGAAAAAAAGTTGAAATACAATATAATTTAAAAATAAACATATCCAAGTATAAAATACTAAACTAATTGTATAGAGAAAAAACTTCTAAATATAATGATTATTCAGTTTGATTTGTACTGATTTATTTTTGTAATAATTGCTAGAATAAATCATTTTGAATTTGACTTGACTTATAGGCAAATAAAATCTAACTGACCGCGATTTTGCAGTATTGAATCGACTGTTTAACAACAAAAACATTCAAAATTTTTTCACTAAAACGGATTAATAACAAAGATGAAAACTGTTTTTAATAATTATTTATCAAATTATTGAGTATGAAACCTAAATGCAAATTTGTTAAGGGCTAAAACAGGTTAATTTATGTATATTTTGTGAAAAGGTGGAATTAAAAAAAATTCTGGGTTCTTATTTGTTTTTAGAAAAACCGTCATTACCACACAATTTTAATTGGTCCCCTTATGTCTGCATTCTAATTTTCAGCGTCAACCAAACATAATTCAACCATAAACTGTTGATTTTTTTCTCAATAAATACTACTATTATCATTTTTGTTCAAAACACTATATTCAATAAACACTATACTAAACAATAAAATTCGATGTTTAAAAAGCCTGATTTTTATTTTAGTAGAACATAAATTTTCCCATGAAGAGTTCTTGCAATGTAATATCAATTAGATAAGCTTTGAAAACCTTTACATTTTGAGGACGGCTTACACTACATGTATACAAAGCGAAATTATTACTCCCTCAATTATCTAACTGGTTTTGGGAATACACAAATAATAGAACTGTAGTAAAACCATGCAAAATTTTCAACCATTAGAAAACTTACCGCAAAACCAGTAATATATGTATATACTAGATTTCAGTAAACGCCCAAACAGTGGACCGAAGAACAGCAATTTAATAACTTAGCTTATTTTTTTTAATTATTTGCTAGTTCCTTAGTTTTGGTCCTTTTACTTCCGGTATTTAACAACAATCTGACAAACATTTACAAACAAAATATATTAATAGACCAGTTCTGAATAATAAGGGTTTTTTAGTGTAGGAAGAGGGTACAACAACTACTAGCGCCAATTATATGTAGGGGGGAAATTGAGAAACAGTGAACGATTAGTACATTTTACGGTTTAAAGTATTTCATATATTCATTGGTTCAAAATCTCGACCCTTTCTCTTCAAAATTTCTTAAATACTTTTTAATATTAGAAAAGCAAATTAGAAAAGCAAAAGAAGTGTTTAAGGATTTTTAATTTTTTGCCGCTTTGTAGGTATACGGCACTGATGGCGCGGTTGGTTTCCAATTTTTTATTATTCTAATTTAC
>JASAMX010006292.1:0-38450 GCA_030248175.1 Microlaimidae sp. YZB2_3
ACAGTTTAATATTAAACTGTTTTTGCTAAAAAACTTTTATTGGACTTATTGTTAAATATACTACTTAATTATTCAAATCATTAAGAAAAATAGATTGTATGTTTCATTTGTTGTAGCTAAATATTTCCGTAACACCAATTTATGGGGAAGAATTTCCACCGTGGAAGATTTATTCTCGAGGGAAAAATTTTCGCGACAAAATTTTTCCGTTTTTTTCGTTTTACTCATATAACTGCCAACGCTGGCAAAATAGTAAACAAGCGTAAACATTCCTGGAAACAAAAATTTTGTGTTTTTTTTTGGTTTTGTGTAAAATTGTTTGTAATAAGTAAATAGTATTATTATAATAAAGATTTAAACAAAGTTTTCGATTTTCTTTGTAAATTATTATTTTTTAAATGCTTATTAGTGATGTTCCTACCTTCCAATATAAAGCTCCGGAACTCCGGCCATATAAAGCGAAGAAATCTTCGGAGCTCCGATGCTCCGCCCCTTAAATAAGCAACTTGAGGCTTTAGCTTAAAATGCATTTTAAATTACTCTATTTCTGTTTGTAGGAATATTTTTACTGATTAAAATAAGTTTTGGAAAAAAATTAATTTGGAAAAAAATTTTGACAAAATAATATATTGCACCACTCTTTAATCATTCATGTAATTAGTACACAAAAAGGTCTGGAGGTCCGGAGCTTCAGACCTTCGGAATAATTGCAATTTTTAACCCACAGTCAGCCAACGTATCATTTCGACTTATTCTGTCGTATATTTTTATTAATAAAATGATCTGAGTGCTAATTTTTCGAGTGAGAAAACCTATGTTTTATTAAGTTTGCAAAAAAACAGTATTTAATTAGTATTTTATAAATGTTTTAGTATTCGAATACTCCAAAATATTTGATACTTTTTAAAAACTTTAATACAATACCAATAAAATACCGACCTTTTCAAAATAGTATCGATACTTTTAAAAAAATACTCACTCTTACAAAACTAGTATTTATTTAGTATTTAAATACTAATTAAATATATTTTTAACCCCTACCCAATACATAAATTCAAGAAATACCTTGTGGTTTTTGTAACCTTTTTAAAAACCATTGGTTTTAATGAAATCAACTGAATTTCAAAAAAAAAAAATTCAGAAAATACTTTAAAAAATATTTTACTTTAAACTATTAAAATTTATAAAAATATTTTTGTAAAATCAAGAAAAACAAGATTTAAGCAAAAAACAAAAGAAAAAATATCTTTAATTTGGCTTGCCAGCAGTACAAAGTTGTTGCATGCAGCAACTCGCCTTATCCGCTATCCGCTATCCGCTATCTGCAATTTGTCCCGGTGTGAACTGACTATCCGCTATCTGCTATCTGCTATCCGCTATCTGCGGTTATTTTACTCTGGTGTGAACGGTTATCCGCTATCCGCTATCCGAGGTAATTCCGGTGTGAACTGACTATCCGCTATCCGCTATCTGCTATCCGCTATCCGTCGGTGTGAACTGGCCTTTATGGTTTATAAAACATTTTTTAAACACATTTTTGTTTTCTAAACATTGATTTGAGTTTTTTTATTCACTTACCAGGATCGCTTTCAAAATTCGGCGATTCTACAGCATCCATTCCTGAATTAAGTTGGGAATTAAGTCTATTCGCTTCATCAGAAGTGGACAAATTGCTTTTCATAGACGAGTCTTCCACATCCTGCTCTAAATTTTAAAGAAATTATACTTTACTATTGTTTTTATTTACTATTCCATTTGCAATTTAAAAATTAAAATTATTATTAAAAATATACGTAAGTATCCGTATGCACACAATTGGGACCCACAAATATCTTTTTATATTTTTTACTCTTTTGCAGTTAATTAAATTTCATTAATTTTTAGTAATATTAGATTATATGAACTAATTAATAGAAGGCCCAAACGTAAAAAAACCACAGCTGTCGGGCGGTGTCAATATTATTGATATTACATTACAATATTACAATATATTTATTAGTGACGCAATGTGATAAATAGATAAATATATTAAAAATATTTGTCACGAAAATTCTGAAGTCTGGTTAAAAACGTTGAGACTGATAAAAATTTTAGATGAGCCTATCTTGCTAACGGTACAATTGATTCAGACGATTGTTATATCAATGTATAGCTAACATTATTTCTATACACTAAAAAAACATTTCTATAAGTTAACCGTACCGTTAACGAGATATGCTCACCTCACAAATTTTTCCAGACAAATCTTTTTTTGAACAGACTCTAGGTTTTGTTATACATTATAACAAAGTAAAAACTAATAAACCGACAAAAAATGAAAGTTTATTATAATAAATTACCGTCCTCGGATGAACTTCCAGCGCCTTCCAGTTTATCCGGACGCTTTTTGTAATATCGTGGTGTTAAACCTTGCTAAAAATTATTTAGAAATTATGCAGTCTATTTATTTTTTTAGGTATACAACAGAATATCGATTTGCCATACGGCTCAACTTGAAGTAAAACACTTTTTAAAATTTTCGTAAAGAAAAAAATATAAAGGAACAAAAAAAACTAAGAATATATTTTAAAGTTTTGGTAATAATGTTTTTAGGCTCATTCAGACATCCACAAAATTCACGAAATTATTCTTTTCTGTAAAAAAGAAACTACTAGGGTAACTGACTTAATTTCGGCCACGCCTTAATTTCGGCCACCAATTTAGGGTGTTAGAAAATTGGCTTATTTTTAAAACACAAAAGAACTAGCACAAAAGTAACTGGATTAATGTTGAGTAAAGTGTTTTTACAAAATTTTTTTATTTTTATTATTCTACATTATCAACATTTTCACACAAAAAGTGATTTTTTTATGATTTTCTTAATTTTTGCTTTGTGTTTAAACTGCATCAAATTTAGAACGAAGCAATATATAACCTTAAAATATCTTCTATTTAAGGCTCATATTTGTTAATTTTCATGTTTTGATATTTTCTTCAAAATTATTTTGCAATACGTTTAACTAACTGCGCATTTTAATATTCCGTTAATTTCGGCCACCTTAAAATTTTGGTGAAAGAACCTGCCGTTTTTTGCTGTTTTTAAATATCATTGTACTACCGTATTTATAAAGATTTTTTTTCCTCGTTTGACTATGTTTTGACGTTTTTTAGGCCAAAAATAAAAATTGAACAAAAAATACAAATTATTAAAACTTGTTTTTTTAAGGTTTTGACATAATTATTTAAAGTCTTGCTAATAACTATTAAAGTTCGCAAACAGGAAAAAATAAGTTATATGTACCAAGAACAATACCTAAGGGTAAATTTGCAACCTTTAGAAATTTTTATTGTTCGTTTAAGCAATAGTTATGGCCAGTTTTTTGTAGGTGGCCGAAATAAATGGCACGCGCCTTAACTTCGGCCACTTTAAACCTTCACTGATTTTTAAGTGTAGCAGAAATATTCAAATTTTGCACTGGAATAACAAATATAGCTATTGTTTGATTTTTAGGCCAAATTTTGGCTTGATTGAAAAAACCAGTAAGAACTTATTCAAAAAAATAAAAAAAGGTGGCCGAAATTAAGTCAGTTACCCTAATACTTTGGCCATCAGCTTTTGGCGTTTGTATAAATTTTGTTTTAATACTGCCAAATGTAAATAGTAAAAAAACTTGTTTGATGCAAATAAGTCACTGGGAAAAGATAAAACTGTTTGGGAGGCGATATCTCAAGTTACATTTTATTGGGGTTAAAACCCAATAAAACTGTGCTAAAATAATAAAAATAATTCAAAAATGCAACCCCGAAAACTAGTAATAACTCTTATTAAAATTGTACATTTTTTAGTTTTTAAATAAGTTTTTGTTAAAAATTTTTAGATTTTTAAAGAGTGAATTTATCAAAAAATAGTGATTTTTGACCGTCGGCGTCCATCCTTTTTTTATTAAAGGAAAGTAAACAAAGCAAAAATATAATTTAATGTAAAAAATTAACAAATTGTATATTCTTTTAAACAGACTGTGGCAAAAAAGAAATATTACAGCTTCTTTTTAGGAATGACGAATAAAACTACATCCATAGGAATTTGATATTCTTTCACATCTATTTTGGTCTGAGACGCGATAAATCAGAAAATCAACCTGCGGGTAGGTTGCCTTGGAAACAAATTCTTTTTATAATGCAATGAAAAATAATTAGCAAATATCTAATCCGGTTTTTAACTCCATTATCTGCAAGCTGAATCCTGACTTACGTCACACACAGTTATTCTTTCGGATTAACTATTATTTGTTATGACTTTGAGGTGTTTTATAATTATCATATACATTATCAGAACAGTTATTCAAATAAAAAACAATATAAAAAGTTTTAACCTAAAATAGTTAAATAATTAATTGTGCGTGGATTATTAAACAAATATTAAGCGTTCTAACATCTAAATTTAAAGTTTATTATTAAAAAAACGGCAAACAGTATTGTAAAAATGGATTTCGTCAACTTAAAACCAGAAAACAAAATGCTGCAATTTAAAGTCGAAAATAGGACACTTGAAGCAAAAAATAGGATATTTTGAAGGCGCCGATCAGAAACCGTTTAAGCCGAAACCGAGCACAATCCTAAAGCAAAACCAGTTATTTATTCAATAGTTAACGCAATAAAAGACCCATGGAATTTCAAAACTGGGTACTACAGATCCCGAAAAACTGATCTCAAAACGAAGCAGCGAGAACGAAAACGACCAAAGAACCAATTGGGAGCTAATCAATAAAACACCTAGCGTGCCAAAAAGCCACAATCTTAATTATTCAAGAGCACAAAAAAAAAACAAAATAGAAAACTTAGAGCCTTTGACTAAGCACTGTGCTTTATTTTTTAATAACGTCATATATCATATAATTTCGCTTTAAAATACACTAAAAAAGACTTTAGCTTGGTGTATTATTATTTATTATTACAACATGCCCAGGGGCGTAGCCAGGATTTCGGAAAGGGGGGGTTGTACTCCATACAAATTTTTCAAAAGGGGGGGGGGTTGTAGGGGGTTGTACGCCAAATTTTCAAAATACCGTAAAAAAGACATTAAAAAAGGGTAAAAATTTTTGCGCTTCGCGCTAAGTCATTCTTTTTGTTGTTATTTGCATTGTTTTTTTAAGTTAAACTTGAAAAATTTCCGGTTTAAAAAGGTATAACATTAAAAATCGTGCGATAGCACGAAAAAATTTTCTAAAATTGTCTTTGAAATTCAATAAAAACATCACTTAAATGTTGTAAAAAGGTATATAAATGTCGAGCGCTGAGCGGAGCGAAGCGCGAGGAAATTTTTTAAAATTGTTCTCTTTGGACCCCCAAATTTTTACCTCCGCCAACCCAAAAGGGGGGGGGGTTGCCACCCCTACAACCCCCCCTGGCTACGCCCTTGAACATGCCTGTTCTTTAAAAACATTTTTCTATGACTATGTTCTTGTATTTTTTCACAAAATATTACACTGACATTTTTTTCTTTTTCTTTTTTAATAACTACGTAAAATGCAAATTTCACAAATAAATTAGGTTAATTTTACAGTTTCGTTTAGGCTTAGAAAAAATAAGAGACTCTGTCGATATATCAGGGTCTTCATTAAATAATTTGTTTTCAAAGATTGCTCGTCCAACATTTAAGAGTGTTAAATTATATTTCATTTCCATTAAATTAACCTTTCGATGTAATAATTATAGTAAATCGCTCCCAAAAAACACAAAGAAATATAGAGAGACAGCTCAATTATTTAGCCCAAATTTTTTTTGCGATTCATGGAGATGGAAATCATATTATTATGCCTGTCTCCAAATATTTATCGTAAATATTCACAAACCTCTCTAAATGTTTAAAACTTTCTATTTTTATATAAAAGTAATTTTATTAAAAGTTTTTATAAAAAAATGTAACACCATACCCAAAAACAAACAAGTTGCTGACTTGGAGTCACTTTTTAACCACTGCCATTTACTGTCATTTGAAAAACTATCAAAAATTGCTATTTTTTTATTAAAATTATCGAAATGGGTTTTGCCTACATGTAGCAGTATTTCTGCTCATATAATGTTTCATGCACTATCGTAAGCGCAATGAGCTTTGAAGCACATGGTATTTTTATGCCAATAATTTGTTAAAAAAAGCATAAAAAATAAAACGTAGTACAAATATGGATTACCATGTCTGGGATAAGTCTTTTATGTCATTTTCAAGCGCATGTGGAAATAAACCTACAAATCAATTTCCAACAAGAAAATAATATAAGTAAATCCATCCCTACATATTTATCCCACAGTACGAGTCCAGTTCATTCCATTTTCTAAATTTAGTATTTAAAAAAGGTACGGTGTTTTTGGAGCCACAAGTAGAAAACGTAGAGCAATGGGAAATTCTTGCGAACTTGGAGCCGCGAACAATGACAACTGGGAGCTCTTAGGAAAAAAATTTCTTTGGGGTTAGATTATTAGGTTTCACTTAGGTAAACGTTTTAGCGATTTTTTTTCGGCTCCAAGCTCCTAACTGACGGCTCCAAGTTCCCTATTTTGGCTTCGAGTTTTTTCGGCTCTATCGACCCTAAATCTTTTAAAAATATTCGAAATAAAATTACTTTATCTTTAAGATCTAAATCTGCTCCATTTTCTAATAGCAATTGAAATATTTCGTCACTTTTTACCGCCGCATAATGAAGTGCCGTTCTTCCCATCTGAAATTAAGCACAAAAAGTAAATCAAGAAATGAAAATACCAAAGACCCAAAAAACACCTTATTTATTGCAGATTTAGACCTGGGTTTAAAAAAACTAACAATAAATACCCAACTTCAACATTAAAAAAATATATATGTTGTTATAATTAAATATAACCAATGTGATCAAAACTTTTTTTAAAATCTTAGGTATGCAATCTTCAATATGAACCGGTTTCTATTTTGGAATTTTGTTATTGGATGGACACTTAATATTCAATTAAAACTCTAAAATCGCTAGGGTCACCCCGGCGTAATTTTCCTATAGTTCTTACGCTGTCTTTGATAGGTATGGTTCCTGGATACTTTTTGATGATAATTTCGGCGGCGGTTTCGTTTTGGTTGAGGACGCTGACGTGAAGGACTGTCCGCCGGTTTTGATCCTGCAGTTCTGCGATACGTTTAGATGTTAGCAGTCGATTGAAACTTACAATATCCCCGTGCTTTATGGCCACAAACATCTTGTTTAGAACTGTCTAAATGTTTTATTATAATATATTGTGTGATGCGATTTATAAACAATATTACCTATGATGGTTTTTTTTTTGGAGAAAATCTTCGCTAATAGGTTACCCTAATGTCAATCAAAGCATCTTACATCCGTAATACCAAAAGTGTCTTACATATCAACTACATAACGTTCATCATAAAACCCCATAAGATTTTTTTTACAAATTACACTATGTGTTTTTAAAAAGCCAGCAATATTTTGTTTGTTAGAAGTATCTATTTTGTTTAATCGAATTTTTTTATTATTATAAAATATAATAATCATCTAAATAAATAAATCTTTAACTGCAAATTTTTAACTGCAATTTTTAATATTTTAGCTAAATTTAAAAATGCTCCCGCAGGAAAAAAAGAGATTCAAACCCCAGTATATGATTGAGCAAAAAAATATGCAAATTGTCGGATCGGATAGGAATTCGAAAAAAATATGTTTACAACGAAAATACCCAAATAGCAATTCTAAAACACTGAAAAAAAGATATTTATAGCATGTTTCAATTCCAATCAACCCTAATTTTGTGTTTATAAACAGACCCTGCGAGAATACAAAACGAAGATAGAAATTGGTCGCGAAGAATGTCAGACAGAATTTTTGCTGGTCGGTTTTTGCGTAATTTTAAAAAATAGAAATTAAATAAACCTGGTCTTTTATGTAAGCTTCGTGAATTTCGTAAATTCTTGCATCATTCTGTGCCCATTTTCGAACGGTTTCTTCTTTGCCACGCCGTAATAAATGCTCAATTCCTTAAATCAAAAGATTTTTGAATTGATAATAACACAATTTTAAAATAATTAAAGTTTAAGTTTTTAATTTCGTCATTAAATAATATTTAGATTTTGTATGATTAAAAAACAAAATGATCAAATTATTTTTTCAAAAACCGAGTTACATAACATACATAGATGTAGTATAAATTGTTTTTTTAAATGACTTCTATATTTAATTTGTGAAATAGTAAATAAAAATTTTTTAAAAAACATTATTTTTGTTCTAATCAAAGTTTTAATTTAAAGAAATATTTTTTAGTACCTTAAAGCCAAAATGTAAAAATTCACTAAAACTAGCTGATTAAAAACGCGTGTACTTATTTATCTTCCTTAGAACAAAAAAATATTATAATAATATAAAATTTCTGGGCTCTTTTAATTTTTTAGAATTTTTCTTCTTTTTTTATATTTTTAACCCAAAAATAATAATGTGTTTTGCTTAAAATGTAGTAATAAAGTCACAGCGATTATTAAAAAAAAGTAATTATGATTTTTATGAGTAATTATGAGCCTAAGAATTTATACACAAAAAACTAAGTTTTAAAAATCAATAAGTAACTTTTTAAAATAAAGTTATACTACCTTTTGTATCTTTAGGATTAGCTTTAAATTTTGCCAAGACGTCTTTTGGTTTTAATTCATCTTCTGAGTCGCCTAAATTATATATTTTGATTACAAATAAATATCATTTAATTTAGCTATACATTAATCAAGATTTCAAATCTGAAAAAAGATTTTTTTCATAAAAATTTCGACTGTATGTTTTTTTTTAGAAACTCAAATCAATAAACTATTTTTACATATTAATTAAAACCTTATTATTTTTTGTACAGAACTATGTATAGTTTCTACCTAAATAATGTACTCGAAAAATTTTTAAAGTGCGGTCATTTCGCGTACAAAATTCCGTGAAGTCATAATTGTAAACTATACAAAACAAAGCCTGTTGAGTGGTTTGTCTCGTGACAGGGAGGCGGCTGTTTTTTCAAATATTTACTCCGCGATGACTCAGAAATTTTTACGTTATAATGGCATCCAAAATTTATACACTGTGGCCTATTTCATAAAGACGTTTGTAAATTTTCATTTCACAAATCTCCGCCTATTTTTTTGTAAATTACGTGATAGAGGATATACGACACGGCGAATATTGATCGGTCAGCTAAGATAAAATGACGCGGCTGATCCCAATCAGCGTAGATCAGTGCGCGGAGATGCTTCCCCTGAATTACAAGTCGAAAAACCTTCATCGTGTTTTTTACAAAAAAATTTGTAAAATGAGAATTTACAAAGATTTGTAAAATGAGAATTTACAAAGGTTTTTATGAAACAGGCCCCTGTTATTTTTCATTTATACTTCGGTCTAATGACCTTTTAAAAATTTTGGAAAAATTAAACAGACATATTATGGGGTCATAAATGCTCTTAATTACCTGTCAAAGTTACTATATAAAGGGGCAAAAAATCACAACAATTTATTCTGGTTGTCTCTGTTTTAATATTTATTGTTAATGTTTTTTATTGTGTTTATTGTTTTACATGTTTTTGTAAATATGCTTATTTATTATGTTTTTTATAAATAATTGTATTAATAGGCTTGGTGGTCTTACTGACGAGTGCAACACCAAGGGCGTTTAAGACTAATGCACGAAACGCCAATTGGAACCCACCGGGGACAAGGAGCTTTATTTTGATGTATTTAAATCCGTATTGCATCCTTGACTTTTGGTGGATTCCATTGTGCAGCATTGTGGACTTCTGTGTTTGCTTAAGTGTAGTTTTAAATCACTGGCAAGCATTGAGTTTGCAATTGTCTGTACAAATTGAGATAGCAGTTATGTATATGTTAATAATATATTTTTATTTTCAGCTTCAACTCCTTTAGCTTAATATCACAGGCTGTTCATATTAGCTGTTATAACGCGTTTAATAGTCGCCTTATAAAGCTTATATGGCAGTTCTGGTGATAACTTCATCGTGGGATACAAATAACTTGCTGATGTGAATATGAAAAGACAGAGCACAGTTTATTATTATGTGCCTACTTTTTATGTTCCGTCTAGAAAGTTTAATTTCAAAAAAAATTGGAACAATATATGGCTTTATAACTTCAAAAAATTTTATAATTAAAATGGCCAAATCCAGTTGTTCGTGTTCGAAGCTTTGCCGTCGTGTTTATTTGGAAATTACAAACAAACAAGATATTTACGGCAGGAACATAAAACGGAAAAAAAGTGATACATGTATGCAAGTTTTTTGGCTTCTATTACTTCTTAACTTTAGTATTATAACAACTTCCGTTATGAAGATTTTTGTGATATAGCATTTTTTGCATTTTTTTCTGTTTTTAAATTTTTAAATACTTTTTAAAAAATTCTTTTAAGGTTCGCAATACAAAAAAATAGTGTTTAACTGGGATTTGTTAGATTTAGGTTTAGGTTGGGACTTTCACCCTATAAATATCTTTATATGTTAAGATATAACCGTGATTATTTGTTATGATATATCTAAAGTTTGTAAAATGACACTATTATTACAAGAATGTTTTAATTAGTCAAAATTTAACACATATTAATTTTTACTTTGCACATCAATTAACACACAGGTTGACTAAAATGTCTATATAAAAATAAACTACGCTGCTTTATAATAAAAATACAAGTAAAAATAAACTACGTTGTTCAAAAACTACGCTGCTCGCCTTTTTATTTTTTATTTGGAAATAGAGGAACACACATCCTAAATAGAATATTTGAGGCCCGTTGTTTTTCTGATCATTTCACTATTTATTTTTTTTAAACTTAAATGATTCGAAATATTTTATATTTTAACAAGTAAAATAATTTATACGTCGGTTTCAACAAAAAAACGTTGAATACTGGGCAACATTACGTGAAAAAAATCTCATCAAAAATGTTTACGTCCGCAGTTTTTTTGTTTACAAATTTGCGTTTAACGTGTAGAATAATTAACAGTATTACGTAGAAAAGCTAGCATGGAGATTATTCCACGAGCTGTAGGTTATTTCACATGTGCTAGTAGATTATATTTACACGATGAATAATCTACACAGTAGAATAATCTACGTATAAATGGAACAATTGTTTAAGACATAGTCAGACATTTTCTACTCTTATGCATCTTATTATACGTACACCAGATAAACCTTTCGTTTGGAAAGCTATGATCCCTATGATCCCTTTTATGCGGTGCCTTTCATTTTTGTACACACTATAACCACATTTTGAGCTCACTTACTTGATTCCATTTCAATGTCGTCTTCAATACCAAGATCTTCAAGAATCGGTCGGGCGTAATTTGGATTATCACGATAAAAATGGGGTATTTTACCAATCTGAAAACGTTTAATAAGAAAAACTTATAAAAAAAAAATTATCAGCCTAATTTTAGAAAAATACTTTTATTATTACAAACATAGGGTAACTGACTTAATTTCGGCCACCTTTTTTATTCTTTTGGATAATTTTTTTCTGGCTCTTCTAATCGAGCCAGGATTTGGTCTAAAAATCAAACGACAGCTATTTTTGTTATTCAAGTGCAAAATTTCAAAATTTCTGTTATACTTAAAATCAGTGGAGGCTTAAACTTTTTTATAATAGTGGCTGAAGTTAAGGCAAGTGCCATTAACTTCGGCCACCTAGAAAAAACTGGCTTTAACTATTGCTAAAACGAACGATAAATATTTTAAAGGTTGCAAATTTATCCTTAGGTATTGTTCTTGATACATATAACTTAATTTTTTCCCGTTTGCAAACTTTTATAGCTTTTAGGAAGACTTTAAATAATTATGTCAAAACCTTAAAAAACACAAGTTTTAACAACACGTGTTTTTTGTTGAATTTTTTTTGTGTGAAAGAATATTTTAACATAAAATGGCTTTTGTTACAGCCACAACTTTAAAAAAAGCCTGGTAAAAATTTTATTCCACTCTATTGAGTTTTTTATATTTTTAATCTAAAAATAACAAAAAACAAAATCCGCCTTAATTTCGTCCACATTTTGGGCTTAAAAAAACAAAAACAAAAGCCAAAAACACAAAAAACTGATTACAGAACCCAAAATATCAACTTTAAGGGTAAGCAAAACGTTAAAAAAGTTAAAGAATGGTATAATACCACACCAACCCTTGCCTATCTTTGATGCTTAATATCTGACTGCATTCCTCCGCCAAGAAAATAACCTGATTTTTTTTATTGCATTTTAATAATATTTAAAAAATTCCTATATCGGTTTATTGATTGTTCAAACCTAGCCAATTGGAAGTTGGATTACTTCATCCCGCACAGATGTTTACTGCGTAATTTTTATGAATGCATCCCTCCGCCAAAAGAAATAACCTGCATTTTTACTATGTTATAAATTATTTCACAACTTTTTGAAGCATTAGTACTCTATATCGTGGTAAGTGGTGTGTTGCGTGGGGACACCTCGTTGACATTGATATTTACTATATTTACCATATGAATGCGTTCCTCCGCCAAGAAAATAACCTGACTTTTTTAATGTGTTTCTATATTATTTTTTATTTCCGGTCTATTCATAATTTAATATAAGCTAGTAAATTATGTGTTATTTAACCCCACCCGTACAAATGATGGTGCAAATCGTGTTAAACAGGTTCTTTTATGTGAATTTTAAGGTGGCCGAAATTAACGGAATCTTTAAATGTACATTTATTTAACGCATTGCAAAGTGATTTTAAAAAATATATCAAAACTTGGAAACTAACAATTTTAAGCCTTAAATAGAAATTATTTTAAGGTTATATAGTGCTTCGCTCTAAATTTGATGCAGTTTAAACATAAAGCAAAAATCCAGAAAATCCCAAAAAAATTACTTTTTGTATGAAAATGTTGATAATGCAGAATAACTTAAATAAAAAACTTTTGCAAAAACATTTTTATTCAACATTCATCCAGTTACTTTTGTGCTAGTTCTTTTGTGTTTTTAAAATAAGCCAATTTTCTAACACCCTGAATTGGTGGCCGAAATTAAGGCCTGGCCGAAATTAAGTCAGATACCCTACTTCTTTTCGTGTTACACAGAAAATTAGATTCTAACGCGAAGTGAATATCGCGTCTCATTGTAAATAAGCGAAAGCGACATGGTCCACTACAGTTTATAACAATGTGCTACACTGGCGCGTTTGTCTTTCTGCATTACAGATACGATTTGGACTACAAAAACCGTAAGGGGTTAAATTTACCAATCTGAAATCATAGTTTGAATAAAATCTTTATAATCACACTTAGAAAAATAAAACAATAATAAGTTCAGTTCTGTTTTTTTCTTATTAGATACGTTGCACACGTCTTTTTAATTAATTTGACAAGATTTTGTTGCGAACTAAACAAAAGATTTTTTAACAAAAACTAATAACGATTAATACCATCATTAACCAGGATAATAGTATGTTTTTTAAACAACAAACAGTTTGATTTAATATGTTAACATAAAAATATGTAAATAACACATTTCTATGTTTTTAACTATAAATAGTAAGATTTAAAATATTAAAAAAACTAATAAAACTATTATACGCATTTTAGGAGGCATTTAAGTTTTTAGGAGGCATTTAAGTTTATTTCGATTTAGGTGTACAATGTATGTACATGCGATCTCTTACATAATAATTATTAAAAACAATAGTATGGATTTATTGCTCATGTTTCCTTACCACATCAACTGCCTCTGGGTCGCTTCCTGAACTAACTAGCAACTGGATAAACGAATCCGATCCTCTTAAACAGTTTGCATAATGTAACGGTGTTCTTTGGTTCTACAATAATACAAAATATTTTAGGTACATCAAACATCAAGCTTAGACATAAGCGTACATTTTACAAACAGTTTATTAATATGGTTATTTTTTTGTAAATACTATCGATTAAAATTGGCAAAAAATTATAATAGGCACCTTGCACTGGAACTCGGTTTATACATGAAGTATGCAATAAACATAGCGAGTCACCATAATGGATAATTACCGTATCTCCTACTTATTTTTTTGTAGTATGCAGATCAACCCTAGAAAGCGCGCAAAATTTCGATCGGTTGATCTGCATACTACAAAATATAAGTAGGAGATACGGTAATTATCCATTATGGTGACACTTATGTATATTGCATACTTCATGTATAAACCGAGTTCCAGTGCAAGGTGCCTATTTAAACGAAATCAACAAATTTTAGCAAATATTTGAAGAAAAAAAATGAAGTCTATAATTGTATAGAAATGTAGCATCTAAAATTAAATTCGACAATGAGTTTTCAGTTGTG
Source organism: Microlaimidae sp. YZB2_3 (assembly GCA_030248175.1). NCBI lineage: Eukaryota > Metazoa > Nematoda > Chromadorea > Desmodorida > Microlaimidae > Microlaimidae sp. YZB2_3. The sequence goes on from JASAMX010006292.1 coordinate 14,315, forward strand.
AATTTGTATTGTTTGTTAAAAACGTAAGAATTAAATGTGTACATTTTTCCCTTAGTTGCCAAAGCGCAAAAAATTATTTTAGAAAAAAATTTCAAACTTGACATTATAGCACAAAATATGCAAATTTAAGTCAACGCACACTTAATTCTATTTTTTAAATCAAGTAGCGCCCGTATACTAAGCCGTTAGACTTATACATAATTTAGCTTTAGATAGTCACCAATATTTTCGATTGACATAACACAAAAACGAGCAAATAAGAAGATGTTTGAAATCTGGCTCAATTTTCTAATTAAATGAATCCTTGATAATATAAATTACAATATAGTTAAAAAAATTGCTATAATAATATTTTTGATTAACTCAGTACAACAAATTTCTTAGCAATTATTATAGAAAGAAAACCAAAAAAAGTAATTACATTTTGAAACCTTTTTTCCTAGAAATCATTTTAATATACCCCATAGTGAGCAATTTTCATTTATATAACATTATTGCATTATAAATCTATAATTAGACAAATGTCGTTTATAGCTCTTCCCCAGTAATTTAACACTCCACTCTTATTAGAATGTAATATTTCATAAGCTAAACCGGAACAAGAATCATTAGGGTAACGATGGTATATGCGTCAAAGCAACTTTTTTTAACTGAGAATCTGTAGAATATTTCTTTTGAACTAATGATTTTTGTAATTAAAAAAAATACAGGCCCGTTCCCCTTAACAAAACTCACTTCTTCGATAATATTACGTCGTTAATGTTATAGTCTTGATACTCGAAAAGAAAACTCTAAAATTTAACGCTAAAAAATGTTAATATTTATACAGTAATTTTTAAATCGAAAATACTATCTCACAACAATTTTATTGAAAAATACATAGTAGCGTTCTTATTTCTTACATTTTTTAATTTCGTTTTTATTTTATTTATTGGTTTTTTTCATATTATGGATAATAAAAATTAAAAAAAAGAAACAAGAGTGAATAAAATGTAGTATCTGACCCCATTGTTGCGATTCTTATTAAAATACGAATAAAACCTTGTTTGATTTTATATTACGTTAATATTGCACAAGCTATATGACTGTTTTTGAGAACCGAAGATTGATTGCACAGTGCGTTTTTGCAGTAACTTTTCTTTTTAAATAAAACTTTTTTACATTTTTTAAATTTTGATTTTTTGTGAATTTAATTTTAGAGTTCCCATATAAAAAACGCGTACCTAAATTCAAATTTTTTTCTTATGTGTCTTTTTTAATTTTGGTTTTGAGACTGAGGACCAAAATTAACATAATAACGCACCCATTTTTAAAGTTGTACATTTTTAAGGTGATGGGTCTATTTCTCAAGTTAAAGTTAACAAGATTTTAACCTAAAAAATAAAGCTTAAAAATCGATCTAAATGATACTTAAATTTTCACAAGGTTAAAATTACTCATGAACTAACAAAAGGTTTCATTAGATATAAACCTAAATAGAAAATATTTTTTTGGAACAAGTGGTTGTGGTTGTACAGACTGTTCCTTTTTAAGAGTATGGTTAATCAATGAATTGTGTGTTAAAAAAGACCTAAGACTTTTTAAATAAAAAAAACATAAAAGTTCTCTAGACTTGGTACAATATAATTGATTGACCACTCCTGATTCTATCAGCACCACACTCTCAATATTTTTTGTAATAATACAGCTGTGCTCATGTGGTCAACTTTTTCGCCAACTTTGTGTGGCGACGTGGCATGACGCATGACATATTTTGTTGGGACATAGCACACTCAGAAATTCAGTAATACGTCTATAAGGTTTTAAAATCAACTGTAGATATAATATAGCACAACAGAAAGTTATTTAACACATTTTTTATGTTAAAACTCAATGGTAATTTGAACAGAAAGAATATTGACCAAAATATCGTGAAAACAAAAGTTAACTTACATGATCCTTTTCGAGGGTTGCGTGTGGGTACAATAGGCAAATGTATTCCGCTATGGCAAACTGTCGATTAAGAACAGCCAAATGCAAAGGAGTTAAACCATTACTGTCCTTGCATGTGGCTAAGTATTTCCGGTCTACCAATTGTTTCACCATGCGTTCGTCTCCATCTATCACTGCCTGGTGAATACCCTCGATTCTCCGCTAAACGATATAAACCCATGAAGCATTTAGCGTGTCGTAACATGTATCTCAAACACTGTACACATCCGCAGCCACGTTATGAAACTTCATTAACTCTGTTTCAATCAAACGTTTGCATTTTTAATTTTAAACTAACTTTTATTCAGTTTGTTCAATTGACTGCCTTCCAAGTGCTAAACAAAGTGAGAATTTTTAAATATTGATATTTTTATGTTGATGTTTTGCTTTTAATATTGTTTTTAATTGTATTATTCTAACAAAAAATCATTCCGCATAGTTTTGGCTTATTTAGCTAGAATTTGGATTTGGAAAAAAATGAATAGGTGTTGTACTGCAAACAGATTTTACTGCAAAAAGTTGTAGAAAATAAGCTTTATTTTTTTCGTTACCCGATAAACGATAATCTACGAATGTTTTTTCTTGTATGGGTAGCATTATAGTATTACAATTTTGAAGTCATCTGGAATAAAAACTTACAGCCTCTTCACACAAAACGGGCAAACGCATTCCACCTATAACAAACGCAAACAAGTTTTTCGTGATAGCGGAATCTTATTAACTAATATAATGCGTCTCAGTTTCATCTTTGATGTAAATGATCAATATTAAAAACTCTCAAAAAAAATAATAAAAACGAAATAAGTTTGTTGTGTACCATCACAGTTTCTATCGCACGTTCAGTTTCCTGGGAGCCGGGTGGGAATTTTTTTCCTTCTAGCTTAGCTCCTTGACCGGAAATGACCAGTTCTTTCAGCTTTAATATATTCTCAGACGCTATCCACTTGTCTATTTCGTCCCGAGGCTCAATCAGATCTTTGACTAAATAGACACAATATGGGTTTAAAATATTCACAAAATTTAAATAAATAGACGTAGTTTATTAAATAAGATATGCAATAATGAAAAATTTAAATCTTTAACCCTTTGGAATTTATTACACTGCAAATCCGCGAAGGGATACCAGTGCAAACCAGTGCTGCTCAGTGTTAACCGTTTGGGATTTTTTCGTCAAAAAAGCGCTTAAAATTCCCAGAAGGGATTCCGCGCCCCCTCTGCTTAGTGTTAAAATTCACGTCCACCGAAGCGCGGGATTCGTATTGACCAGCGGTGGCGCGGAATCATTTTTGCAGATTTGCAGTAAAATTTATCCCAAAGGGTTAAATTCTACGTTTCGCTTACGGTCCGCGTGAAGTTTAACACGAGCAGCAGTGGCGTGGAATCCCTCCTGCGAATTTACAGCGCTTTTTAACAAAAAAATTCCGAAAGGTTAAATACTTCTAAAGTTAGGTAACACGTTATTGGCCAAAACGATGTATGACATAAATAACCTAAAATAATTTATTTCGCGATACGCCGGAAATTTACTAAAGTATAACAGGTATGCACTTTAAATTTATCACTTCTACTGTTTTACAACAGTAATAGCCAAACTAACAGTTTAATTACGTCCTTAACTTAAATAAAATGTTATCATTAAAAAGACCTTAAATGTACTGTATTTTAATATTTTATTTAGCCGTTTGGACCGGCACATATCTTATTGAATATATGGAACGAAAATTTCTATAAAACGCATATTTATCAATTGTGTGTTTTCTGTAAAATTGTATAAGTTTAAAACGACAATTAAAAATGAAATTTGACTCATTGATAAGTTTAAATAAGCAGTTTTTCAAAATAGGAATGGAGTTTTGCTTTCAAGCAAACAGAATTTCCTACTGTGTGATAAATAAACTATATTTTCTACTGTATTTCAATCTGGATTTTGTTTTTTTTTGCCGCAATCATGTTTTGAATTTATAAATGTACCAAAATTTTTGAATGAAACTCATCCAATTTAATGAAATTACGTTATCGTTGCAATCCTGTGTTTGGACAGCGTTGTAAAAAGAACTTAAATGGTACACGTTTGGGAGCAATAATTTGCTCAATATAGCTGTGATTTGGCTTACAATGAGGTTAACTTTATTGTGAAACTAAGACTCTTAGCTACACACCTATATAAATCTATCTTACAGTTAAGAAAATATAATATATATCTTCATGTTAAAATAAATAAAATAAATAAATTATAATTATAACTGTTACCGTCATTCTTTTCCCTTATTTTTTCAATATCTACTAAATCAGGTGATTGAAGGTATTGCTGAGGTGTATAACCTTCCTAAAAAAATTTCCAAGTTTTAATTAAGTTTAAGTTTTAATCACAGTTATTTTATATAACATTTTTTAAGAATAATATATTAACTTAACGAATTTTTGAAGAACATCTCAAAGCAATTCTCTGTTTTTAGTCTTAATGCAAAAACTATTGTGAAACACAATGTAATAAAATATTGTACAATATTGATGTGATGTGGTCAGTTTATGCTTCTGGTAAGTATTTCATTGTTTTAGAAAATTCATAATAATTTTATTTTTGTTGATTATTTTTTTTGTGAAATAAATGAAGACAACATTAAATAATTACATGTATGTTTTCGTCATTTATTTCAAAAACGGTTGCTGAAAACCAAAAAGCAATTAAAGGGGCACTATGAAATAATATATAATATTATTATCCGAAATAATTTTTTGGAACTTTTTGTTTTACTTTGTTTGCCGAATAATTAAAATTCCTCAAAAGTTTTATTAAAAATACCTCAAAAATATTAATTTATTTGTTTTAATAGATAAGATCTAAAATTTAGTCAAAAGATTTTTAACCATTACCATTTGCTTTTAAACTAAAAATGATTTTTTGTGAAAAAGATGGCAAACTTACTCGTGATAGAGTATTATGCCACTTTTAGTTTTTGTTTTGTTTTAATATAAAGACGCTGTTTTTGTTTGGAAATTGCTGTTGTCTCATTTGTAAATTGCTTGACGAATTTTGCTGCTCAGCAAACGACAAATACATTGATTAACATTTTAATTACTTGATTTTCTTTTGCTATTGGCCAAAATACCGTACTTTAATCAAAGTATCTAGACTCACCACATCTTGGGCGTTGTCTTGTGCACCATAAGTTCGCAGCAAATTGTAAACTTCTGTTTTGTCGCCACCACCTTCTATAATGGCAGCGTAGTGTAAAGGAGTTCTATTGTACTAAAAATAAAACATTAAAAAGCAAATTATACTTATATGAATAAGTTTAAAAAACGAAAAAAAGGATACAAAAAAATCAGTAACAATAGGTAGTTGTATAATTGCATTCTGTGGAATGAGTTTTGGTTTTAAAACTAAATGCAATGCAAAATATTTGGAACCTATATTTCTACTTATTCAACACAATAAAAGTTTAGTTGGTTATTTCAAAAGTAATATTCATCTTTAAAAGTATCAAGTTTACCAAATCCACAGAGTTGGCAGCATTTTGACGAGTTTTTCTTATTAGAAATTTAAGAATATCCATCCGATTGAAAATTATGGCCAGATGCAAGACAGAAGCGTTGGTCTGCGGGTGAATTGCATCCACAACTTTTTTGAAGGTTACCAGATTTTGAACTTCTTCCAAGTTTCCCTCCACTATAGCGGTAAAAAAGTCAGAAATGGTTTTCTAAAATAAAAATATCGTGTGCACACTCTACAAAGTTCACTTTGCGTACAAACGAAAACACTAATGAGTTGCTTATTCTTTTCTAAATCACTAAATATCAAATGGCTGAAAAAACGTTTTGGTCAAGTTAGTGATTTTTTTTTTACAATGTTATATACTTTTATTCAATTGTAGTGATTTTTACACTAAAACTTAACTGCAATCAAATGATTAACCCAAAATATAGACTCCCCCAGTAATTACCGAGAGCATGGATTGCGCAATTTTTCATCAAAATAATATAGATATGATTTTGCTTTACTTACCCATATTCATCAGTGCTCTTGCCCTGCGATGCCCGCTCGACTATTTTTTTAGATAATGTATTTTGTTGGTTTTTAAACTTACGAAATAAAGTGTACAATAGAAACTAATCTAATCACGTGGTTTAATGCCCTATGTACGTTGTTTAAATTAAAAAAAAATACTTTTTGATGAGCTCATTTATGTATTTATATATAAAAAATGCAGAATCAAAATTATTTCAGCATTGCAAAACTCCCAACAGCCACCGTAATTTGCACTAAATTATTTTATGGACAATTTTCCATCAAAAATTTGTTTCTTAATGTCATAACATATATTGCGTTTAGTAAAGTAATCTTAACCAGATTATATTAATTCGTAGTAAATGTTATTTCTTGTCTTAAAGTCATTGCTAAAATTAAAAAAAAAACAATTATGAGTATTTGGGGTCTTTAGAGCTGAAATTTGGAACCTAGAATGGGGAGCTTTGAGCCCAAAGTGTTAAATCGCTGAAACTTATCTTTAAGCCTAAACCTAATCCCAACCATTTTTTATTCTAAATAGCCTGCTCAAATAGTCCCCAAAGACCCCGTACCATACCATACCCCGACCCCGTACCAACCACGAGTTTACCATGTAACTAGGAACGGATCGAAGGAATCCTCTGGAGGAAACATGATGAGCACTCTGAGCTGATTCCGCCAGAAGATCTCCTTGCCCTTTTAACACCAACTGCTCCAGTTTGTCAACTTCACCGCGTTCTATCCATCGCTCGATTCGCAGATTTAATGGCAACTGATCACCTAAAAAATATTTTGGTTTTAGCAGTTTTTTTCAATTTGAAAGCATTGTTTTAGAATGCCAAGTCATTTTTGTAGGTAGGGAAAATCGCTAACAAATGTTGGCGAAATAATTTTACTTAAAATTTTAAGTCGTTATCATATTATTTTTGGTCATTTTTAAAATTTATCTAATTGTTTTTATACGGTACTTTTTTGAACTGAAGCTAAAGTTATTTTTCGTGTATTCTTGATTTTATTTATAAAAAAACGGATTTAAGTACATAAATGTGAATATTTTAATTATTTTATTTTTTTGTGTGAGTTTTAAAGAATTATATAAAAAGTTAAGATAAATATAAATCATAATTTGTCCATCGTTTATCCCGTCATCAAGACAAGGATCGGCGATTTTGGTGACTCGGATAAAAGTTATCCCAGGTAAAATGTAATGAAGAATAAGGAATAATAAGGAATAAGTCACAATCACTACTATACCATGTATACTGTCACCGTGTACATCGTTTCGACTTATTTTGCCGTATATAAAAATAAAATCATATACCGAAAATTAAAAACATGCGATGAATTTTGCCACCCGATGAAAAGGCCATTATTTCAGTTTTTATTCTAAGTACAATGTATAGATGATTTTTTTCTATTAAAACAACAAAAATTTATTGTTAACTTATGTAAAATTGATTTTTCTTCGCGTTTACTCTAGCACGCAAAATAAAATTTATCGAGGTTTCGTTGGAATTCCGGGCTAGGAAATATCATAAATTTCACGTAGGGAGCATGGTAGAGGGGGAAAAAGAATATCAGAAAACTAAACAAGGGGGACGTGATATAACAAGAGTCCAATAAATAACGAACACTATTATAGATTAGTGGTATAAGCTATTAAACTTACTTCTTGTACTGTATTGTTGGATAGATCCTATCTTCGGCGCTCGTCGTTGACCCAATGTTTGCTGACTCATATTCAGGACGGGTTTCTTTAATAAAATTATTTAGTTATTATTAAAAATATAAAATATGAAAAGATTTATCCTATAATTTTTGATTAAATTAAGTGATATTCATTTTATAGAGGAAAGCGCACAACGAGACAAAAGAAAAAGATAAAAGAAAAAAACCCCACCCAGCGAAAAGAAAAACCAGAGACAGAAGGAGGGAAAAAGAAAAAAACACACAAAAAAAAAAGAAAAAAAAAAGAAAAAGAAAAAAAAAGAAAAAAGCAGCAAGGGAAAAACAAAAATAAAAAAAAAAAAAAAACAAAAAAACCAAACACCCCACCCCTATATACTAATTTGATTTGGAACCGAGGGCACTTAGAGCTGGAAATTGGAGCCGGAAGTAGGAAACTTGGAGCTGGAAAAAGTGAAATCGCCAAAAATTATCCCTAAGACTAAACCAAAACCTAAAACTAACCCCAAGCTAGTTTTATTTTTACTTTATGCTCTAAGTTCCCATTTTTGTGGCTCCAAGTATCCAAAACTTTCCGATGGCTCCAAGTTCCTTGTTGACGGTTCCAGAATTCCCGTACCACTATTTTGTCTTAATATTTGGTTCATTGTATAAAACTGTGTATATAGATTTTAGCTAGCTATAAAAAAATTATTGAAAAAGAAACATGATAATGTTTATTATTTGTAAAAAACGCACGGTTGCACTGAATGGCCACTAAATTTAAATGGTTTTTGATACTAAATTTAAACAAACGTGGTTAAACATGCAATATAGCATAACATGCAGCAAATAAAACATCATAACATGCTTTTTGATGAAGAACAAATGATCTCTAAGTTTTTAATTGTTTGTCCAAAATGTGCTGAATAAGAATATTTTTAGGTTAATCTTGTCAAAATGTAATTCACCAGAAAAAACTTTTATGCATTTTTTCAAAAATTTGGCTCGAACCTAGAAAAAAATTATTTATTATAATAAGAAGAAAACGACCAAGGAAACGAATATATCACCCATGTGCAAACAAAAAATTGAAAAAAAAAACACTAACAATAGGAAAAAAATCGACCAATTGAATCTTTTCAGCTAAAAATCTCAGATCTGACGTTTGTATAAAGCGACCTTGCCGTTGGAAATATAATTGCTCTAATTTGCTATTAGTGCATTGATTTATCAGGAGACTCTAAATTTTATCAGTATCGGCTTAAAAAGTTGTAAAAAGTGTAAGTTTTAATATGTTTATTTGACAGTTAATTATTTATTTTTGTAATTTAGGAAAATAATGCTATTTAAAACATAATATTTACTGTAATCATAAATGTTAAATCATTATAAACAAGATGCTACCTTTTAGAAGTAATGGAGATACTGTCTTTTAAAGTAAGCTGAAAAAAATTCAGAAGCTTTCAAAAACAAAAACCCAAAGTTTAAATTAATCGGCAGCTTAGAAATTATTTATTGTATTAGTTGCTCTTGTACAATTTTTGTATTTGTAAAATATTGCATATTGTTTTTTTTTTCTTCAAAAAAAAATAGTAATAAAATTGTATTTTGATTCTTTAGTTGCGTGTTTAAAATTACTAATCTCTGAAGCAATCACGTCAATTTTCAAAACTAACGTGTGTTTTCTGTCGTAGTTGAAACAAAGCTTGGAATTGAAACTTTAAAAAAACGAAAAAAAAATTTAGTAATGATATAAAGTTATTTGGTATTTTTCAAACACAAATTTTTAAAACCAATATAAATTTATGATATAAATAATTTCGTGCCGTTGCTAAAGTACTTGTTAAGACCGTTGTTTTATCAGCCATGTTAATTTGACACAATATGTGCGACTTCTAGACTTATTAATTATAAAACTGTAAGAACATAAAAATAAATTTTGAAACAATCAATATCACTAGTGGATACGAATTAAATTAAATAAAAATACTTAAATCGCGTCAAAATATTGATATATGATTTTCATTGCAAAAAAAGAACTTTCTAATGAATTTCTTATACCTAACGCTTTTTTCCGGAGTCACATATTTTATTATTAAATTAAATTAATAGGTATTATTATTAAAAGTCTTCAATTCATGCAGTGAAAATAAAACTCTTCAATAAAAAGAAAATTTTTTCGATTGTACTGTATTTGCAAACGAGAAACAAACAATTTTTTTAATATTATTATATATTACCGCAAAACGTAAAATATTTTTTGGTCTAAGGATTAGACACGCTCGCATTAAAAATATTAGATGCTTGGTAAAAAACAAAAAAAAACTGGGAAAAAATTTCAAAAAAAGTTTTTAGTGTACAAGGTCGATTATTTTTTAAAAATCCTTGCTTTTTTAGCTTTACGAAAGATTGATACTGTCTTATTTGTATCACATAATGGCGATACGTTTAGACAATAATTAAATACGACCATCCAACGACACCAGTGTGTTAAAAGAAATTTGTGATGCATATTTCTAATTTCTTTGAATAAGAATTATTATTACCTTGAAACCTTAATAGGTAGTAAAAATAGATCACGCGGTTTAATTATAATGTTTGGAAAAAAACAATGAAGGTCGTTTCTAAACGTCAAAAAATAGAGATTTTTTTAATTAAATCATATTAATTAGTAATAAAAATGTTTCAAATGACTTCGAGCAAAAAAACAAGGAAAAGTTTCTTAAAGAAGGATTATTATAACAAACAGTGGCGAAGGTTGCAACGGGATCGTTTGTTTTTGCGTTCAATAATCTTTGGTTGTGGAAGTATTCTAGGAATAGACCACCCAAAGCAAAAAAAAACTTTAGTTAATAAAATTTTTAAATTTAACCTTCTTTCTTATTACGTGACACGAATAAATTTTTTTAATATTCCATACAGGCTCATTGGAAAACTCACTTCGGAGAGCAACAAGGGTGTTTCGTGCTGCAGGTGTATATTGAAATCCCGTTGGAAACCCTTGGATTTGGAGGCCCGGCGTTTGTTGACGGAGGAGGACTGGGGGTCGGCGCTGACCGGACGGGGAAGGGTGCGGGCTGCCCGCTCCTCGGCCTCCGTGATTACGATTTCCACCTTGTCCTGGGACATTTCGGAGCGCTTCCGTTGCGCGCAGCAGAAGGAGTCCGACCTGTCGCAGCCCCGGGAGCAGAAACGGCAGCCGCACTGAGTGCAGCGGACCGGTATGTGTTTACCGGCGGCCGGCGCATGGGGGCGCCGCAGCCCACGCACCACCGGGGTGCACTCAGCCGAGATTTCAGGAATAACAGTGACCCGCTGGGCGCCTTTGGGGAAGCATTGGAGGACCCCCGTGATCAATTCCTCATGGTGGCTGAGTTTTAAGCTAGTTTACGTCTATTGCACATTTTCACACACAAAAGTAATGCGGCTAACTCGTTAACTAAGTAGTAGCGCAGGCCTTTCTTTATTAGTTCTTATTGTTTTAAATTATGAGATTGTCAATGTTAATTATTTTAATAAATTTTAATGCAAAACGTTAAAAATTTAATTAATTTTTATATAATTTTAATCGTCTTTTTTATATAAAACATAAAGTCGACGATTGTTGTTACAAAACTAAAACTGTATCAAAAATTTAATAACATTAGTATGGGGGATTTCACAACATACTGTATGGAGAAGTGCCAAAACCTACCCCGAAAACGGTAAAGAAAATCAGCGACTAAGCTAAGCCTAAGTACAATCTAAACTAAGCCTTAGCAAAACTTAAGTCTAAGCAAAATTCAAGCCCAAAGTCTAAGAAATTAAGCTAAGTCTAAGCCTAAGCAAACCCTCTAAAAGCTGGTTCATACTTATGACAAAACGTCCTTTGGACAAAGTCCAAAGGACAAAAGTTCTTTGGACTTTGTCCAAAGGCATATGTAAGCAAAACCTAACTTAAGCCTAAGCAAAACCTAAGCCTAAACAAATTCAAAGCTAAGCCTAAGCCTAAGCAAAATCTAAGCTAAGCAAAACCTAACCTAACCCCTCCCCTGTCTTTTTTGCGGTAGGTTTTGATCTTCGTCATACCAATGTATGAAAGTGAACGATTGATTAAAGTTATTCTTTGGTTGTCATAATGCGTTCCCAATCCCAAACGTAAAGTCCACTGACAATTAAGACATGTTTTAAGTTAAGCATTACATAGTTTTATCAGATTACAGGGAGTAAGGAATCTTGTTTAGATTATATACACTTAATATTTTTACTGTAAATTACATACAAAATCTTTAGTGACAATACGATCTACACTATTTGCGTTTTGCCCATTTTAAATGTATACTAAATATAGTATTATTAAGTGTTATTATTTCAATGTTTGGAGTCTTTAATAAGTTTAACTTGGTTTTTTAGTAAATATAAATCTTTAATCAATTCATATATTACTTAAAAATAAGATTTAATGTGTACCAACAAAATATGACGTAAATAACCATATTCGAAGTTTTTGCCATTCTTGTTTTTGAAGAAATATGTGTGCTCGATATGGGGGCAATTCAAAATGTAAAACATCAAAGGTATACAAAAATTGTCTTCTTAGTATGCTACTTCTTTGATTAAATGTTAACGTTTAGTTAAAGGAACACAAAAGCATGCCATGCTAATTAACATTTAATTTAATTAATTATAAAAACTAAAAACCACATTCTCGCTTCAATCATAATAATAATAATTATTTATTTGGCAATAAGTTGAAATTTACGTTATTATTTTATGCTAGTTTTACAAAAAATAGATTTTTGAAAATTTAAAAATACAAAAAATTAAAGGACAAAAATATAATAAAAAAACACCTACAAATTATTTATGACAAAATCGCCCATAAGCAACATCGTTTAACAAAAGACAGGTAGTTTTATCCAATAAAAATAATAATTTTTCTTTTATATTCTGATTTTTTACAGCTAAAGTCAACAAAAGCACTTTAATTAGAAATTAAGACATTTGTAAAATTAATAGGGATGTATTTTTGAACTGTTGATAAAAAAGTTATTTTTTTCTTCAAGGAGTTAATTTTGTTTTTATCAATGTTCCGCATATCCGGATTATGATTTTAATTCTACGAAATTACTATACAAAATGTATATGAGCGCGATTTACATTGTTACGAAAACTCGTATAACATTTTACAAAACTTATTTTTTATTTTGTATTTTATATACCTTTGTGACCATTGTAAAATCTAGGTTCGTCGGCTAATAACCAGCGGTATTTTTTATTTAAAGAGTATTCAATGTTAAAATCTAAGTTTTGGAAAATTTCCAATTCATCCAAGATATCAATCCCAGTTTCATAATTACTAGCAGTTATATATATTGAAGGCACTTTCTTTTTTTCTTTTTGAAATTTCTTGTGATCGTAACGCAAAGTGTTACCAGTGTTTAAACCATATTTTGAACGTTTCAGGACCATACAACTATAAACATATTACGATCAGTTTTTATTCTGCTATACATGATATTTTTTTATAAAAATCAAACTTTTATTTTGTTATTTATTGCTCGCTTTAAAATTTACTTTTTTATACTATTATTTATTAAAAATAAAATTTACTTAAAAATTATTTTTAAAAAAAGTTTTGAAAAAAATATTATATCAATAATGGAAATTTCTATTAAAAAATATGCCTTTTGTGTGAAAATTTTTCCAACTGAATGTTTTTTTTTTAAAACATCATACTTTTATAAAATGAAACAGGGGTTTGGAACTCATACTCTGTGGACATATTAAATATAGTTTACTTTTTTTGGCGTTGTCCTTTCAATTATGGTTTAACATATATTATAATTATTTAGCTACAAAGGAGCAACAACCAATTTGTGCTAATTTCCCCGGTATAAAAATCAGGGTCATGCAACAATCAATCAAGACATTCATTTTTCAAAGTTTTTTATTAGTAATAGACTTTAAAATCGTTATATCCAGCTAATTGGTTATCAAATAAAACCGTTTAAAACATAACTGATTAAAAAAACAATATTATTCTAATTTACTATCATGATCAAAAAATTATAGCCTAAAAATATAGAAAATTGTGTAATTAACACATTATATTATTCGAACACAATTTAGAATTCAATTAAAAATGCCCTAGTTGGTGCGCCCTAATCATCCCCAAGGCTTTAATTAAGATGTTATCTAATCAAAACATTAAATGGCTCACAATAAGTTATGCTCAAATAGGGGATACCTTTGCTTTGGCGCACCATTGCGCGCCCCAAATAGATTATACATGTCAAAAACAAAACCTTAAAAATTCTAAAAAATCCTTAAAAACCTAAAAAAAATTCTAATTACTTAAACCCGCTGGCACAAAATTCTACAAAGTTTATTTTTTATGCACAAGTCAAGCACTTCCCTGGCTAAGTCGGCCATCCTCGTCAACCCAGCCACCGGTCTTCCTGGTCACCAGCCATCCCGCCTTTCCGGGCAACCCGATCATCCCGTTTTCAACCCGCCCACCTGTCAACTAATTACAAATTATTTTTATTTTGTTGTTTTTTGAAAACAAATAACGCAAAAGTACCACGAAATCATCCATCCCGCGGAACCGCGCCAGACTTTTTTCTATTTTCTTTGCTTTTTTATATTATGATTTCAAGCATGGTGGTGCAGGAGTGCGACAGGCGATTTAGCCACTCAGTAACACACTACTGTTAACATAATAGGAAAACTTGGGTTAGCTTTGAAATTTTTATTTTTTCCCTTATTCTTTCTATTATTATTCAAATGCGTAGGCTGTGATTCATTATATATTTTTTTCTGAATTACTAACTTCTCAAATACAAATCTGAGGACTGACTCAATTTTTGTAGCCACCACTTTTTTAATTTGAGTCCTAGAAATCAATTATTGATCAAACTAATGATTTCAAAAAATACAAGAAAAATAAAAGCCGTACAATACAACTCTTTCCGCAACAATGAATAAAAAAAGCAGGCAATTACTAAAATCAGACGGTTGTCCACAGTTTTTAGTTTTATTTTTAAACTTGGTCGAGAGGTTAGGGTTAAGCTAAGCTTCGGACTTACGCTCAGGTTTAGGCTTGCTTAGCTTTTGTTAGGTTGTGGCCTAGGCTCAAATTAAGGCTTAGACTTAGGCTTAGAAATGGCTTTTAGAAACAAAAATAACGGCATTATTTTAAAACATACCAATAAATTAAAACGAAAAAATACTCCAATAAAATTTAGCCTGATGTCATAGGTTTTGGCTTAGGTTGCTTAGGAAAGCCGCTGGCCAACCCGGTCACCCCGGCAACCGGTCAACTCGGCCAACAAGGCCACGGTTCAAACAGAAGACTAACATTCCAAGCCACCGGCTACACAGGCCTTTTGCCAAACAAGCGAACGAACCCTCAAAAAAAAAACCATATATCCCGTTGGTCAAAAACAAAATAATTTACATCGGCCCATATATTGATTTTCATCGGCCCTATTTGTCATTCACTAAAAAACGTCAAACGACAAGTTGATTTCTTACAATAGCGTTTTGTCAACTAAATTTATTTAAAAATTAATTTTAATACATTTAATATTTTGTGTTAATTTAATTTCTAAATTATGCGATAAAATTGCGCAAAATAGTGTGAATAAAGTTTGGCTGATTCTTAGTTAATACTATAACGAAAAAGTATTGGTTTTGTAGCGGCCTTAAATCAAAAACCAGCGTTCGCTTAATTGTTAATCGATTAGTAAAATAAATTCAAGTAAAATAAGGTAAAATTTTAAAGTAAAAATAAATTCAAAAAGTACATAATCATCAAAATTAAAAATTCGGGTTTGTTAGTGTTTTTTAATAAATCATTTAGTAATTTTTCGTCCGTGCCGTGAGGTGTTACTGCGTATTATCAGGAATACATAACAAAGAAGCCCCCCGGGGAGGGGGGTAAAATTTCTGTCAAAACGATGCACGGATAGGGAAAAAATTTAATACAGTGATACATTCTTTGTTATGTATTCTTGATATTACATTAAAAACACGTGCAATTTATAACTATCATTTTTTAGATTTTCAGTTTGATTTTACTTAATTAGACAAATTTATTTAAACACAACAACACGACGTAAATTAACATTTGTTATAATTTCGCGTTATCTATTCAGCGATAAAAATATTTGTAACAATTTACTTTTTTTACCAACGTGCGTATAAACTCTATTAAATGTTGAATTGAGTATAAAAGAAACAAATTAACATAGATGTTCGTCACATGCCACAGAATTTATACAAAAACCTCAACATATATTTTTGTCATGCAGTACAAAAAGAAAATAAGCATAAACATGTTTGTGGTTTTATTATAATGCTAAAATGAGCAACTTGGATTTTTTTATTTTAACACTAAAACACTTAATGTGGCTGAAACCAAACTACAAAAAATAACAATAAACGCAGTAAAAAAAACTCACTTTCAGTAATTGACCAGTTTTATCAAAACCTCAAAATGCTTTTTCTTAGCAAATATTTAAAAGGTTTCATTTGTTAAGTTTAAAATCAAAGTTAGTGCTGTAATGGGACTAAAGATAGTAGATGTTAACACCTTCTTTACTTTTTCTTAGCACAGCCTTTGTTTGAAGAGAGCAGCTCATATTATTAAAATTTATGCGTACTGCTATATGTTTGGATATTGGTTGGCTAGCAACAAGAACCGTGTCATCTATATTATACTACATGAAAGAGAATTAAATCAAACTCATAAACGTGCAGGAAATCAGAAGGGTAAAACACCCAATTAAGTCTCAAGTTATATGGGATTAATTATTAGTTTGTTAATGTATTTTGGTGTTGGATACGCATATTGGTAAACAACAAAATTTCTTGCATAATTAAGATTTATTTTTTGCAATAAAAATGTAATATTTATAAGAAAACTGAGAAATTTAAGACACATTGTCATGAATTTTTGACGATTTTAAATTAGGTCCAAGTGATTAGCCTTGCCAGTACGTTTAAGGAAAAAAATTGAATTTAAAATGTTGTGACTGTGCAATTGGATCGAAAGCTTACGAGTGTTTATAGTCGTAAATAGGTAAATTGGAACCGCAGAAAATTTTGGAAACATGAAGCTGCAAAAACGACAGCCTTAAATTAAAATCAACTTGAGCTAAGCTAAGCTAGATTTAAGGCTTAAGCTGCTTAGTTATGGGTTCTAGCAACTTTTGCTTTCGGCGGCTCCAAGTTTCCCACTAACATATCTAAATTCCGTATTTTCGGCTCCACTTTTCAGCTTCGAGTTCTCTCGACTCCATCGATCCTAAAGGCCCGTTCACACTTACGCACAATGCAAATGCTCGATGCACAATGCATTATAGTACCTGTTCACACTTACGCACAATGCATAATGCATCAAAACAAATTTTTAGCCAAAACTATTCTTAAATACGGTTTAAAATGATTATTTTACGTATTAAAAAACAAAACCTAACAAGAAAGCCCGGTTCACACTGCTGCGATAGGCGACAGGCGATAGGAGAAAGGCGATAGGTGACAGGCGACAGGCGATAGGCGATAGTTTCGTTCAGTTCACACTGAAAGAAAATTGCGATAGGCGATAGTGTATTGTTTTAATCTTAAACAGTGTTTAAAAGTTGTGCTAGCTTTTAATTCTAAAAAAAATCTCGCATTCAGACGCAATTTTGGATGATATTACAGAATAAAATTTAGTTATTTTAAGACGACGACAAAAAAAAAAGAAAATTGGCCATAGTGGGTTGTCTTATCAACCAAACAGTTCAGAAAGGAGAATATTATTTTTTATCAAGTATTTTAAACAGATTTCAAGCTCCCAAAATGATATCGCTTGTTTAAAGAACGGAACTCCGGCAGCCACTTAGAGCAGAGAAAGCTCCGGAATTCTGGAGCTTTCTCCGCTCTAAATGACTGGAGCTTCGGAGGATGATATTGGAGGGTAGAAACATCACTAATCTAAGCATATGACCTTTTTTTATGTTTCAAATTACGGTATATTTTTCAAGGCCAGAAGCCTATTTCATAAAAATGGCCTGTAATTAATTTACATCTGTAAATTAATAAACGCATATTTTTCTTTTGTATTTTTAATAAAAAAGTATATTATTAAAATTGCGTTCAGAATCTAAGAAATTACTAATTTATAAATTCCGTAAATTTCAAAGTTATGTACGTATTTTTTAATTAATAGAATGAGAAGAAATTAAATGCGTTTATTAATTTACAATTACAAAAACTTTATGAAATAGGCCCCAGGGCACTGTTTTATAAAAATTATAAGCATTCGATTTTTTTTTGTAAATGTCCATCTTTATTTGTAAATGTCAATTTTTTCTTTGTAACTTTAAAAATCCTAGTGTTATATACACACATTGGGCTGAAAAAAAAACCGACCGTATTTTTACAAATAGATCAAATGTTTGTATAACTTTTTTAAAACAGTGCCCAGTGTACAATTTTTATAAAAATTTATATAAACCTCATTTAAAAAAACTCCCGGTTAAACTGATGAAAGTTAAAATTCATTTTGAAGACATAATTTTTAACAAAGATTAAAAACTGTATTTTAATAATTATTTGTCAAATTACTTAATTTGGAATCTAAATGCAAATTTTCGTAGAGCTAAACTTGGTTAATTTTTGTATATTTTGTGAAAAGGTGGAATTAAAAAAAATTCTGCGTTCTTATTTTTTTTTAAAACGTCATTACCGCACAGTTTTAATTGGTCCCCTCATGTCTGCATTCTAATTTTCAACGCCAGCCAGATATAATTCAACCATAGGCTATTTAGATCTCATCAATGTTTATAAAAATTTTATTCAAATGTTCTTTTTTTAGTTTTATCATAAATTGCGGGTCGCTTTTGAACCAAAATTAGCAAATACCCATCAAAATTAATATTTTCACGCAAATTTATTCATATTTAAAAAAAACCAACCAAACGCATCAAAAAACAAAAAATTTTGTGTGTATTTAAGTTCAATTCAAGGAAGCGTTATTTCTTCACATAAATTTGTTGATTTACGAATTTCGCACGTAATATGCTAAAACTGCTTTGTTTTGGCTGTCGCCTATCGCAAAATTGCGATAAGATTAGAACTTTGATCCAAACACTATCGCCTGTCGCCAGTCGCCTATCGCAAGTTACTATCGCCTATCGCAGCAGTGTGAACTGACAGGAGCCTATCGCCTATCGCCTGTCGCCTATCGCAGCAGTGTGAACCGGGCTGAATAGTGTTGCTGTACGTCCAAGGTGACAAAAAAAAACTCAAATTACTTGATGTTGAGATAAACAATCCTGAATATTAGACCGGGAATCTGAAAAAAAAACCTAAAATATAGAGCCAAAACCCCTTTTTAACTTATTTTGCATGGAATTATGTTTTATATTCTGTTAAAACAAAAATAATTTTGTGTATATAATCAAATGTAACGTTATTTGTTCAAGAATACTTATAAATTAATCCGTTTTTTAAGCAGAAGAGTTCTCAACACTCTTAACTTTGCGGAAGTATAGGAAATGTAGTAATTTTCAAAGCGCGCTGCTACTCGCACAAAACTTGGAACGCCGTTCTAAGTCCTTTAATGCATTGTGCATCGTGCATTGTGCGTAAGTGTGAACACCTATTTTCGAATTTTAATGCAT
The DNA here is from genome assembly GCA_030248175.1 of Microlaimidae sp. YZB2_3. Classification (NCBI taxonomy): domain Eukaryota; kingdom Metazoa; phylum Nematoda; class Chromadorea; order Desmodorida; family Microlaimidae; species Microlaimidae sp. YZB2_3. The sequence continues at coordinate 33,617 of JASAMX010006292.1, forward strand.
TGTGCATAAGTGTGAACGGGCCTTAAGTCAACGAAAAGTTTTTTTCTGGAGTAGAAATTGCAATTTTACAAGTGACAACGTATAATATGCGATTTAATTTTAACGATCATCGGCAGCGTGCATCATAAAATCCTGATCAGTAAATTAACATTAGCTTCGGCAACGCCTGTCATTGAATAGAGAGGATTGTTATTCAACAATGAACATTGTGACTTATTTTTATTAGACTACCCACCTTTGCCGGTGTCGCGGGATATCTTTTCCCCCCTTCTTTTTTCCCCCCGGAAGATTTATGCCGATAAAAAGCCGGGATAGTTTTTCCCCCCGGAAAAACCATCCCGCTAAAACACCGGTTAATTCTTTCCCCCCTCGGTAAATTCTTTCCCCCCGGAAAGACTATCCCGGTTAAAAACCGGGATATTCTTTCCCCCCTCTTTTTTATATTGTTGTTCGTTTGTTTTAAATTTTAGCTTGGTTCTAAGGTTTTGCTTAGGCTGCTTAGGGAAACTAAGGTTTAAAATGGTTAAGGTAGTTCATGGGTTTTATTTCAATAATTTTATGAATTTATGAAAGTATCATGATAACAAAATAATCATTTTAATTTAATGACGTGTTTTTAAAGAATGCGCAGAATTAATATTAAAAACTTTATGCAAATTTTTGAAGGGGGAAAGAATAGATTTGGTGCAAAAACGCACCCTAGAAAAAATGCACCCGCGAAAAAAGAGTCCGATTAGTGTAAAAACACCAAAAAACTATGAAAAATTGCACCCGCCTATGAAAAAAGGGCCCCATGGCGGGAAAAGTCAAAAGGAAAGAACGCACCTTAGAAAAAATGCACCTGCGAAAAAAGGGCCCCACTAGTGTAAAAACGCTGAGAAACTATGAAAAAACGCACCCGCCTATGAAAAAAGGGCCCCACAATTAGAAACTGTTTTTTGTTACGTAAACAGGTAATCTGCGAAAAAAAGCATGTGCGTGGGAAAAATTTTTGATGAAGCGGTGATAATTCAAAAAAGTACGAATACACTATAAACAGTATGAAAGGAAAGCATTTTTTAAGAATAAATAGCTTGTGCAACTAAAAAATTTACAATATTCATGTAACAGAAGTAAAAGGTAAAAGAAAACAAGTGAATTAAAATTAATATGTAACATTACATTTTTTAAAATATTGCAGAATAAACTCGTAAATGCTTTGTAAACACAAATAAAAAAATTTAAACTGCAAGACATAGGTTTAACGGTTAAAATAACAAAAAACATATTTTAAGTTTGCCATTAATCTTCTTGGTCAATATCTTCGCGGATTTATAGTTATAAGATCGAAAAAAAATTTTAAACGGCAACGGTCACGCAGAAAATCAAAAATATTTTTTCTATTTTTTATAAAGACATTACCTTAATAAGTTAGTTTCTAGGTTTATAAAAAGTTTTTCTCGTATTTTTAAGCTACCAATACGGTCCAATGTATTTGATTAAAACATCTTTAAAAATTTTTTAAAGTGATTTCAAAATTGTTTAAGATTACTGTACTTACCTCCTGAATAAGTTGAATTCGTAAGTTATAGTGTTTATAAAAAACAGTCAAAAAAAATCTTAAAATCTTCATTTTGGTCACATACATACCGAAAAGAGTTTTTATTTTATCTATTTTAACGATTCAAAAAACTTTGGGAATAAAGCTGATTTTGTACACGTTTTCGAAAATTCATCTGTTATTTGAAGGTTTATTTTTAAGTTTAAACTTTTTAAACTCTCGCTTGAATTATTTTTAAAAACGTTTAAAACATTTTTAAAAAAACTTAAAATAATCTCGAATTATCGTTCTATTTATTTTAAATTATTTAGTGGTAAAAATAGAAAATTAACAACATAACAACAAAATAACAATAGCGGCGGCGGCTACATTTATGTCAAAATATATTTAGTATAGTATGGTGTACCTTTATGAATATAAACAAAAAACGAGAATAAATTTTGTTTGTGAGAATAAGTATGATTTTTACAGGTTTCCAGAGGATTTTTCTTTTATTTTTTATTAATATATTTTCAATAGGAAATTAGTTTGAACCCCCGTATGTTCGTTTAAAAATGTTATAAAAGCTCTTAAAAATTGGGAACAAATAAAAACAATTGCGGAATGTGCTTCGTAATTGCCAAAAAGGTTAAAAAGATAAAAATTTGTTACTCGTGGTTGTTTAAAAAAATGGGGTGAGATCACAGGAATACCCAGATAATTATTTCGGCCACAAAAATGGCAAAATAATTATTATATATTTTTTAAAAACATTAGAAGGATAAATTTTGTTTCCACACGATTTTACGAAAAAAATTGTATAAAATCTACGTATGTATGTATCTGATTTTTTCTGCTAAATAATATAAATCGTCTATTTACTTTATTTTAATTTGCCGTATTAATTTATTAATTAACTGATAAGTTCAAAGTAAGTTACATTAACTCTGAAATTTAGTAACTTGGATTGGATTTGTTCTTATATTGTTATGTTTTCTTGCTTTTATCAATGAAGTTGTTAAAAGTAAAAATCACATTTTATTTTTAGAAAAATCCTCAAATATAGACTAGCAGAGGACGTAAGTATTGCCAATAACTATAATTTATGGATTTTGCATTATGGATTAAAAAAAGCCATAAATAACCAATTATAACAAAAAATGGAGCAAATAGTGTTACTATTAAACTATTTTTTTGCTTAATTTATTTTTCTGATTTGTTTTAGATTTGTTGTATTGTCTCTTGCTAAATAAACATCAGTGTTTGGCTTATTTTTTAAATTCCACGTTTAAAAGCTTTTAATTAAAAACTTAAATAAAAACAAAAAATTGCATTCGATAGATATACATAATATTTAAAAAAAACTAAAAAAACATACATTTATGTGGATAAGTTTTTGCTCGATAGGTGCTGTTTTTGATAAGATGCTCTCCTAGTGTGTTGATAACGCTCTGTTTACGTAATCAAAAAACAGTTTCCGACAATGGGGCCCTTTTTTCGTAGGCGGGTGCGTTTTTTCACAGTTTCTCAGCGTTTTTACACCAGTGGGGCCCTTTTTTCGCAGGTGCATTTTTTCTAGGGTGCGTTCTTTCCTTTTGATTTTTCCCGCCATGGGGCCCTTTTTTCATAGGCGGGTGCGTTTTTTCATAGTTTCTCGGCGTTTTCACAGTAGTCGGGCCCTTTTTTCGCGGGTGCATTTTAACTAGGGTGCTTTTTTCCCATTCCCGAAAGAATATACCGGTAAAAACTTTCCCCCTGATTATAACGCTAAAATAGAAAATTACAAACAAAATTAAAATCGTGAGTAAACATGTTTTAATGGAATTTATTACACAAAAATTGGTATTTGAGCTAATAAAGGTACAGCTATTCAAATTCTTTTTAAAAATTCTAAGTTTATATGATTTTAAAATTAAAAAGCATGGGGGAAAATCTATCCCGGTATATTCTTTCCCCCGGGGAAAGAATTTACCGAGGGGGAAAGAATATCCCGGGATAGTTTTTCCGGGGGGAAAACTATCCCGGGATAGTTTTTCCGGGGGGAAAATTTTTTAGGGGGGAAAGAATATCCCTTGACACCGGCGTAACGGTCACCGGCGTTTCTTGTGAGCCCTTGTAAATTTCTGGAAACTTGGAGCCGCAAACAATGGGAACTTGGAGCCCTTAAAAATAGGTTTGAGCTTAGATTTAAGCTTCGCTTAGGATTAGGTGTAGGTTTTAGCAATTTTTACGTTTGGCTCTAAGTTTTTAAGTAACGACTCCAAATTCTTCACTATGGCTCCTTGTTCCTTAATTTTGGCTTCAAGTTCCAACTCCAAATTTCCTTGGCTCCATCGACCTTAAATCCGTTTTTTCTATGTTTTATGTCTGATCTCAATAGTCACAGGTTTTTTTAGTTTCAGTAATACATACGCACAAAAAAAAACAAACTGAATTTATTTATAAAAATATATATTTGACGCAAACAAAATGTTAAACCTAACCGATAAAATAGTTTTACATTACAATTTTTTTAAAATTTTGATAAATTTAATTCGAGTACACAAAGAGAAATGCAAAAATCTTCAACATTAATTTTTTCTAACAAAATATAATTCGTGATTTCTGTAATTTTAAAAAACATGGCCACAGTCTTGACCTACCAGGTTGTTCAGATTTACCAATTTTGTCCGTGTTGGATGTGCGCCGCCAAATCTGCCGCCAAACTGCCGCCATTTGTGTAGGAACTAAGGCGTTAAAGTAAAAAGATTGTATAAATAAGACGGTTTTAAATAATTAGTAGTTTATTTTTCTAACATTAAAATTTACAAAAATGTTATAAATATAAACTCGGTTTTACTCGACTTTTTTTAAAGTTAAGTTTACACGTTACTAAGCTTAAGCAAAGCCTAAAAAACAACTTAAACTTTCGCGCAGCTATTTGTTAAAGTTTAGGTTGGTTTTTTAAGGCTTCGCTTAGGCTTAGGAACCAACGCATAGACTTAACCTTAAAAAAAGGCGAGTAAAACCGAGTTAGCCTCTATTGCGCGCTGAAAAGTTCGCGCTGAAACTGGGTAACTGCTTTTATATTGATAGCTATGCTGCTGGAGCAAAATGCCCCACGGCGCAATAGGCTATAGTCTGCTCAGATCTACCTTATAATTGCGCAATGCGTTTTTAAGTTGGGAGCCGTCCTGGGATCCTGGGATCCTGGGATCCTGGGATGGCATTTTTAATTTTTTTCTTTGAGAAGGATTTTTTATAACTTTTCGCTCATAATTCTTCTTCACGTTAAAACTTTTCGCACTCCTCCTATCCCTGCGAAAAATTTGAGCG
>JASAMX010006293.1:0-51804 GCA_030248175.1 Microlaimidae sp. YZB2_3
ATTGCTGGCAGGTATGACTTTGTTCGGTACACTCTAGTTTATGGTGTATTATTTTTTGTTGATTTCATCGTTTCATCATCATGGTTTTATTATTGTTTTTCAATGCAAGCAAAAAACAACATTAACAAAAAAGCAACGGGCATTATATATCCAAGGCGAACCAATTAGCAGTCGCCAAAAAATCATCATTCAATCATGGTTTGCTAGAACTGATCCTAAGGCTCTCGACCCATTAATAGACACCAGTCTAAAGGACCACTTTTGATGGACACGTTTTTTTAAGTTTTTTAACGAAGGAGCGGCTGTCTCGGTTTTCACGAAAGGGAAACTTTTCAAAGCGGATCTATTCTACTGGTGGGAAAAATTAAATGTATTCTGTTTCTTTTTTAACTCTGTGATTCTTAAGCGAGTGACTCCTCGTTGGGTTATGGTTTAAACTGAAAAAATCATTTGGGTTTAGATTACACTCAGTTTAAATAATTTTGTAATACTCTCAAAGATCGCTTTTTTTGTAGGGTCACTGTAGTTTTTGTAAATTTAGAACTTTTACTTCTTTCTTTCATAGGGAAGATAGTGTAACTTAAAACGTCTAAATTATCAACGTGCAAAATTAAGATAGCGTAACTTACAACGTTTAAATTATCTACGTGCAAAATTGCGTTGAACCTGTTCAATAAGATCTATGTCTTTTTTAATTATGGATTTCAGACAACACGATTGTATTTAACTGCTGGATGAACCAAATAGATAAAGCAAACGCCTGAACAAAAATCTTCATAGAGTTGGAATTTAAAAAAGTTCCCAAAAATATTAACGGTGATATTCGTAAAGCTGTTTTAGCTATAATTTTTCCCAATGTTGAGTACTGAATTGGTACCAATCGATGGTGTTAGGCAACATTGAGAAAAAATTGTATTAAACTGTAAAATGAGTAAAACGTGTAAAAAAAAATGTAAAATTGCCTTTTCATCGGTTACAACCGTGAGAGGTTCGTGCGACCTTTGTCATACTTCCGTCATACTCAATTTTTTGTGCGAATGGTGTTCTAGTGATCTAGCAATTTGGAAGAGTTAAGCGGTACGGTGGCAACATGCAGGTTTTTGCCACGGATACACAGCGTTTTACGTAGTAGATTTTCACGTCTGCAAAAATTTGCATATTGCTACAGTACAATATTAACCATTTCACTTTGCTCGCTCACTGGGCACTATTCGCGCAGAAAAAATTATGTATGACGGAAGTTAAACTGCTTAGAAAATCATGCGAAGAGCTTACATCACAAGGTTTACGTACTACATTTTGTTATACGAAAATACCACTACTCTGTTAAACGAAGGTTCTACCTTTGTCTTACGAAGGTTTCACTGTTGTAGTGGGGGAAAAGGCCTTCACGGGAACGGGTTAAGTCGAAAATTAAGTTCCAACGGTTGTTTGACTGGTCATTAACAAAAATGCAGCTGGTTAATTCGAACTGATCTTTATACACCACTTTTCAAAATTAATCATTTCTACTGAACGTAAAAAATTGGAACAGAAAATACGCTAGGGAGGGTACTAGTGTTGTAAAAAGTTACTTTTACTTTTAGCTTAGAGAAATAAAAGTAAAAATGGTTTTTGGATTACTTTTTAGACTTTTACTCGACTTTTGAAATTTCAATTACTTTTACTTTTAATCTTCAACTCGACTTTTGAAATTTCAAATACTTTTACTTTTACTCTTACTTGATTTTCTTGCAAATACTTAAATTAATTTAAGTAAAATTTAACTAATTTCAATGGGGACATATTTTATGGGATTGTTGTAAAGTGAATGGCAGAAGAGAATTTTGAAGCCGCTAACACTAACCATTTATTTTGAGTAAAAACTATTAAAATGACAATTTAATACTTAAAATAAGCAAAAAAATTTTAGTAATAACGGAACTATGAAGTCTCTAAAAACCGGTGTTTTGCTCTGTTTCAAAATTACTTTATTATACTTTTACTCTTATTTTTACTTAAAAAATTGGTCTTACTTTTACTTTACTTAAAGAAAAATTTTGACCATTACTTTTACTTTTACTTTACTTAAATTAAAAAATCACAAATTACTTTTACTCTTACTTTACTTAAATTAAAATTTTTTAAATTATTACTTTTACTTAAAATAGTCCAAAATCAATACATTTTACAACACTAGATGGTACCAAAAAGCTATGTTAAATTTTATTTAATTCGAAATGTATTGATTAAATTGTGCCATTTAAGAAACCATATATCACAAATTACGTTTTGAGTTTGGTGTATTGCGTTTATTTTACAACTTTTTGATAATTAAAAAATAAATAAACTTCCAGCGCAGGTAATGATGAATAAGGAATTTTTTCCGCAAAAATTATTGGTATTGGCAAAAATCATTACCGAGGAGACCATAGTGGCATAAAAATAGCTAAATATGGCATAAGTACTGCATATACTTAATAATGCATAAGTGTCCATATTTTTATGCATCTGTTAGGAACTCACCATTTTCCATATTTTGTTTTTTATTTCTCATTCTTCTTCTTTTTTATAAACTAATTTTCATGTATTTTTGTTTCTTTGTGCAAAAGTTTCGTATTTTACATTTTGTTTTTAAACATTTTGTTTAAAAACAAAATTTCGTCTTTTGAGTGCTATTTTATAAAAAATGCAGTTTTTAAAAATACCAAATTTTTTCACTTGAACAAAAAATAGTTGTCGCGCGAATAAAAAATCATAATAAAGTTTGCTTGATTTTGGTTTAGCTTAGGCTAAAAAAAAAAATAAAGGTGTTTAGTCTTTAATTTAAAAACACCATTAAATAGACATATACCACAAAAAAATTAACTTTAAATTTTGGTTTCCTTAGGCCTAGGAAAAAATAAGATTTTGTTTCTAATTTCAATGCTTGCTACAAAACATTTGTCTTTAAAACAACAACAATGACGACTTTTCTTTTTAAATTTTTAACCATAACAAAAATCTAAAAATTTATCTTTTAAAAAGAACGTTCAAAAAATCTTACTGCAAAAGATGAGTTTTGCAAAAACCAGATGAAGAATACTTTCCGTTCCCCCCCCCCAGAAATTTCGGACCATCTCCTTGCTTACTAACAAAATTTTACGGACTCAACGTTGTTAAATAGTTGCTGGGTTACGGTAATTTAGGGCTAACGGTAATTCCCATGGACCGTGGACCAACATGGACCCGCCCATGAAGGGTGAAAGATTCACTTTAACATAACAAAACAATGTAAAATTGTTAGTGCACCTCAGGCTTAGGCTTAGTGTCATGCTAAACCTAAGCCTAAGCCATTTAAAAGTTAAAACTAACAACTTTATATTGTTTTGTATTGTTATAGCGAGTCTTTCACCCCTCATGGGCGGGTCCATGTTGGGTCCGAATTGGTCCATGGTCCATTGGGAATTACCGTTCAGCCTAATTTAGTTAAAGTAAAAAAAAATACAGTGCAAACTACGGTGGCCGGGCTGCGGTGTGGCTTCCACGCCTGCTCCCGTTCGGAAATTTGATCGCCAGTAATGGGTCTCGCCGAGCAACAGCCGCGTTGAGGGTTTGCCCGCCGCGCACTTGATCACCGAGCATAAGACCGCCGAGCAAACGATCGCCGCAGGGATTGCGTATGAATTTTATGCAAATTTCTTGTTTCCGGTCAACTCTAGCGAATCAACACAAGTATGATTACTAAGTGTCCACGGCTCGAGAGCGCTTGTACGATTTCCCTCAAATACGTTATTGCGCCCGCTATCATTTTTTTTTATCGTAAAATTTTGCTTGCCTAACAAAAAATATTTTAAAGTAACACATTGTTAATTAAGAATTTATCATAATAAGGTTCAGCTGGTTTTTTTAAGGTTTGGCTTAGGCTTAGGAAAAAACTGAAAGTTTTAGTCTTTATTATTAAAAGAACAAACTAATCATTTAAATATTAACTTATCGTGGTTCCTTTCTTTGGCTTAGGTTTAGAAAAACAACGGTTTAATTTGTAAATGACTAAACCATTTAAAATACATTTCATGAAAATCTTTAGTTTGATTTTCAGGTTTTGCTCAGGCTCAACTGAGTTTTTTCGACTTTCGCCAGGTCAATGGAGTTTTTCTCAGATATTAAGGAGCAAAAACCATTCATCTCGTTTTCGATTTTGCTTAGGCTTAGAAAAATATAGATTTTTGATTCACTATGTAAACAACGTAATGTTGTTTTGAAATATAAAAGTCTTATACCGCCAAAACAACATTTGCGTTGTTTTTAAATATTTTATTTAAATTTGTTAAAATTATGTTAGGTGGAATTTTTATTATTTTGGTGGGGACTTTATACTATTTTGGTGGCGAGTTTTAACGTATGCTTTAATGCAACACAAACTGCGGCAAGGAATACTCGGCGGTATGATGGCCGGCGATCAAGTACGCGACGGTCATATGCTGGCGGTCAATGCATCGGCAATCAAGTACTGGTGTTCACATTTACGCAAATCACAATGATAATGGATCAGGGTAAAAATTCGTATTCGAAAATTTGTTGTAAAGAGCGGAGAGGTCTGGTTTTTTAATAAAGAGGAGAAAAAAAACATTTCAAGGCAAAATAAGTCTCGCCGTGATAGATGTTTTTGGGGGGAGGAGGGGTGCGGACCCCTAGAGCCAAAATTTTGGACCCCCCCACCTGGAAAAAAAAATCCAGGGCGCCCCTCCCCAAATCAGAGCGGTCCCACCTGCACCTGGAAGGACTCCCAATTATCGGAAGGTATATATATATATATATATATATATATATATATATATATATATATATATATATATATATATATATATATATATATATATATATACCCTACACATCCCCACAAATTTAGAAATATATTTTTTATTTACTGTCAAAAACACAGGTTTTTAGTTAAAAACAGTGTTTAAATACACTTTTTAGGCCTAAATAGGCTGTTTTAATACATAAAATTCAATATTAGAACTAAAAAAAGATTAACTTATGAGTTTAAAAAAAAATTTTTGCTGAAAAATTGGAGCCCCGTGACCCCTCCCCTGTTTTTTTTGAAATATCGCCCCCAGGGATCAACCCCCCCTAAAAAGCCCGAGTCCGCAACCCTGGAGCCCCCCCCCTTAAAAAGTTTTGGCCTTCCACCCGGGGTAGACCCCCCCTCGACCCGATCCCACCACATCTATGGTTGTTGTATCGTCGCAAGCGACAAAAAGCGCTAAGAGACGATGGTGAATACGCCCTATAAATAAACAGCGCGAAAATAAAAGCGAATACGATAGTTTAATTCAGAAAATGAAATTAAATGATCCTTAAGATTTCTTCGATATATTTTCGTATGAGTCCTAAAAGTTTTGACCATCTCTTATCAATAGTGTGGCCACTGATTAGCAAACCAGTATCGTGATTTATCAGTTTAATACATAAAATATTATTAAAATAGTGCTGCAAATTTTAAACTGCACAATATATTTTAGTCAAACACGGAAACAAAAAAGAAAAATTAAACACATAAACAAGAATTTCCAAGAATGTTCAAAAATAGTTACAACGGTTTTAGTGAACCACCCGCTTTTTTCATGAAGCACAAGTTTAACAATAAAAACCTGTTGTTAGCCGAAAAACTAAAATTTTAGAAAAAATAAGTATAATTAAATTTATAGTTTTGATATTACAATTATAAAATCTAATAAACTGGTAAACCACTAAAAACAGGACACAAGATTCCAGAAAAGCATATCACCTGGTGAACGCTTAGCGGTAACTTTGCGTTTTCTTGCAACCAGAGATAGCTACCGCACAATAGCATTCAGTTATCGGTTGGGACGATCTACTGTGTGCAAAATAATAGCTGATACGTTTCCCGCTTTGTGGACTGCGCTTAAAAAGGATTATTTAGCAACACCAAAGTCTGAAGCTGAATGGAAGTGGAAGCGTGTGTCATCTGATTTTGAAAATAAGTGGCAAGTACCGCATTGTCTGGGTGCAATTGATGGAAAGCACGTCAGAATGCAAAAACCTCATCACGGTGGCTCGGAATTTTTCAACTATAAAGGATATCACAGTTTGGTGCTGTTAGCAACGGTCGATGCAAACTACCGGTCTCTTGTGGTCGACATTGGTAGTCAGGGTAGTTAAAGCGACACCACAATTTTTGCATCCTCAGATTTCGCTTATAAATTGAACAGAGAGGAATTTCGTTTACCCCCTCCATCACCAATTCCTAACTTCGAAACGAAGATTCCATACTACTTTATTGGAGACAAAGCTTTCCCCCTAAAGGTTGAACTTTAGAACGAAATTAATGTCTTTATACCGGTCGTAGAGACGCATAGGTTTTTATACCGGTCGCGTAGTATTCTACTAATTTTTATGCGTGTAATCAATTATGGAACCCAAGTAGCAGACGTGTGCACTGCCCCCCCCCGGGGTTAAAACGGGGCATTTTCCAAACGGGGGGGGGGGACGGCGGGCAACTTTTTTGAAACGGGGGGGGGAGGGCGATAAAACGGGGGGGGCAAGCAGGGGGGAAAGAAAAAAAAGAGAAAAAAAGGAGAAAAAAAGGGAAAAAAAGAAGGGAAAAGGGAAAAAAGGGACAAAAAAAGCGGAAATAAGATAAAAATAGGTCTAAAATGGCTTAAAATACATTGAAATAGGCTAAAAACTGCAAACAATTCGTGATGATGGCGTCATCATAGGTCAAAAATGGCGTCATATTTTTAGGGCAACTTTTTCATTTTTTTTGCGGGGGGGGGGGGCAATAAAACGGAGGGGGGGGCAAATCCTCCAATAAAACGGGGGGGGGCAGTTCCAGACCGTGCACAGGTCTGCAAGTAGGGTAACTGACTTAATTTCGACCACACCTTAATTTCGGCCACCAATTTAGGGTGTTAGAAAATTGGCTTATTTTTAAAACACAAAAGAATTAGCACAAAAGTAACTGGATTAATGTTGAATAAAGTGTTTTTGCAATAGTTTTTTTATTTTTGTTATTCTGCATTATCAACATTTTCATACAAAAAAATAAATTTTTTGTGGTTTTCTTAATTTTTGTTTTTTGTTTAAACTGCATCAAATTTAGAACAAAGCAATATATAACCTTAAAATATCTTCTATTTAAGGCTCAAAGTTGTTAATTTTCATGTTTTGATATTTTCTTCAAAATCATTTTGCAATGCGTTTAACTAACTGCGTATTTTAAGATTCCGTTATTTTTGGCAACCTGAAATTTTAGGTGATAGAACCTGCCTTTTTTGCGGTTTTTAAATATCATTGTACTGTACTACTGTATTTGTAAAGATTTTTTTGCTCGTTTGACTTTGTTTTGACGTTTTTTAAGCCAAAAATAAAAATTGAACAAAAAAATACAAGTTATTAAAACTTGTTTTTTTAAGGTTTTGACATAATTATTTAAAGTCTTGCTAATAACTATTAAAGTTTGCAAACGGGACGAAATTAATTTATGTACCAAGAACAATACCTAAGACCACCCCCCCCCCCCCCAAAAAAAAGGGTAAACCTTCCTATTTTTAGGCGTTCTTTGCCTGGCATATACATTGTTTGATTTTTAGGCCAAATTTTTATTGGCTTGTGAAAAAGCGACAAAAAGCAAAGTCAAAAAAGTGGCCAGTTAGGCGCGTGCATTGTATGTCGGCCACAAAAAAGGCCATAAAGATATGACTCTAAACGAACAATAAAAATTTCAAAGAGCAAATTTACCCAGATTGTTCTGAAACAAGGCCAAATTTTCCCGTGCAACATGCAGACAAAGTCAAACCAAAAAACAGCAGCACCCTCTTGTAAAAATACGCGAATTAACTTAACGAGCCACTTTAAAAAAATCTTTAAACCTTCACTGATATTTAAAAACAGCAAAAAATGGCAGGTTCTATCACCTAAATTTTCAGGTTGCCGAAATTAACGGAATCTTAAAATACGCAGTTAGTTAAACGCATTGCAAAATGATTTTGAAGAAAATATCAAAACATGAAAATTAACAACTTTGAGCCTTAAATAAAAGATATTTTAAGGTTATATATTGCTTCGTTCTAAATTTGATGCAGTTTAAACACAAAGCAAAAATTAAGAAAATCACAAAAAATTCACTTTTTGTATGAAAATGTTGATAATGTAGAATAACAAAAATAAAAAAACTTTTGCAAAAACACTTTATTCAACATTAATCCAGTTACTTTTGTGCTAGTTCTTTTGTGTTTTAAAAATAAGCCAATTTTCTAACACCCTAAATTTTTTTTGGTGACCGAAATTAAGGCGTGGCCGAAATTAAGTCAGTTACCCTACTTGCAGACGGACGGTCCGGAAACGCCCCCCCCCCTTATGAGAGCCCCCCCCCTCCTTTATGCCCCCCCCCCCCCCGCCAAAAAAAAAACCCAAAAAACCAACCAAACCAATAAAACATTAAAAAGCCATAGCCTATTTTTTCTTTTTCCGCTTTCCCTTTTTTCCCTTTTCCCTCTTTTTTTCTCTTTTTTTTCTCCTTTTTTTCTCTTTTTTTTTTTTTCCCCCCGCGCCCCCCCCCTTGCCCCCCCCCCCAAAAAACCCCCCGCCCCCCCCCCCCCCCCCCCCCCCCCCGGGGGCCCACGCCCTATAATTGATTACACGCATAAAAATCGATAGAATACTACGCGACCGGTATAAAAACCTATGCGTCTCTACGACCGGTATAAAGACATTAATTTCGCTCTAAAGTTCAACCTTTAGGGGGAAAGCTTCGTCTCCAATAAAGTAGTATGGAATCTCCGTTTCAAAGTTAGGAATTGGTGACGGAGGGGGTAAACGAAATTCCTCTCTGTTCAATTTATAAGCGAAATCTGAGGATGCAAAAATCGTGGCGTCGCTTTGACTACCCTGACTACCAATGTCGACCACAAGAAACCGGTAGTTTGCATCGACCGTTGCTAACAGCACCAAACTGTGATATCCTTTGTAGTTGAAAAATTCCGAGCCACCGTGATGAGGTTTTTGCATTCTGACGTGCTTTCCGTCAATTGCACCCAGACAATGCGGTACTTGCCACTTATTTTCAAAATCAGATGACACACGCTTCCATTCAGCTTCAGACTTTGGTGTTGCTAAATAATCCTTTTTAAGCGCAGCCCACAAAGCGGGAAGCGTATCAGCTATTATTTTGCACACAGTAGATCGTCCCAACCGATAACTGAAAGCTATTGTGCGGTAGCTATCTCAGGTTGCAAGAAAACGCAAAGTTACCGCTAAGCGTTCACCAGGTGATATGCTTTTCTGGAATCTTGTGTCCTGTTTTTAGTGGTTTACAGTTTATTAGATTTTATAATTGTAATATCAAAACTATAAATTTAATTATACTTATTTTTTCTAAAATTTTAGTTTTTCGGCTAATAACAGGTTTTTATTGTTAAACTTGTGCTTCATGAAAAAAGCGGTTGGTTCACTAAAACCGTTGTAACTATTTTTGAACATTCTTGGAAATTCTTGTTTATGTGTTTAATTTTTCTTTTTTGTTTCCGTGTTTGACTAAAATATATTGTGCAGTTTAAAATTTGCAGCACTATTTTAATAATATTTTATGTATTAAACTGATAAATCACGATACTGGTTTGCTAATCAGTGGCCACACTATTGATAAGAGATGGTCAAATCTTTTAGGACTCATACGAAAATAATCAAAGAAATATTCAGGATCATTTAATCGCATTTCCTGAATTAAACTATGGTATTCGCCTTTATTTTCGCGCTGTTTATTTATAAGGCGTATCCACCATCGTCTATTTAACGCTTTTTGTCGCTTACGACGATACAACAACCATAGATGTTTTTGGTCGGGTCCGCTAGGGGGGGGGGGGTCCACCCCCGGGTGGAAGGCCAAAATTTTTGAGGGGGGGGGGGTCCAGGGGGGTCCGGACCCCCCTTTCTTTTTAGGGGGGGTCGACCCCGGGTGCGAGATTTCAAATTTAGGGGGGGGGTCAGGGGCCCAATTTTTCAGCAAAATTTTTTAAACTCAATAATTTAAGTGTTTTTAGGTCTAATATTGAATTTTATGTATTAAAACAGCCTATTTAGGCCTAAAAAAGTGTATTTAAACACTGTTTTTAACTAAAAACCTGTGTTTTTGACAGTAAATAAAAAAATATACTTCCAAATTGGTCGGGAGGGGGGGGGGGAGGGGGGTCCAGCCTTCCAGGGTAGGTCGGACCGCTCCTCGAGCTTGGGGGGGAGGGGGGGGCCCCCTCGAATTTTTCCAGGGGGGGGTCCAGAAATTTTGGCTTTGGGGGGGTGCACCCCTCTGTCCCCCCCCCCAAAAACATCTATGACAACAACGCTATCAATGCTAGTTTTTTTTCTTTTATTAACAAAACCGACCATTTTTAACCGTCTTTTACAACAATTTTTGTTAACAATGCGAACGCCGCTCCAAGTCAAATAATGCATTGTGCATTGTGCGTAAGTGTGAACGGGTCCTATTATGCATTGTGCATCGTGCATTGTGCGTAAGTGTGAACGGGCCTTTATACCGCCGAGTATTTTATCGCCGCAGTTGGTGTTGCATTAAAGCAGACGTTAAAACTCACCACCAAAATAGTATAAAGTCCTCACCAAAATAACAAAAACTCCTAACATATATTTAACAAATTTAAATAAAATATTTAAAAACAACGCAATGTTGTTTTGGCAGTAAAACTTTTATATTTCCAAAACAACATTACGTTGTTTACATGATGAATCAAAAATCTATATTTTTCTAAGCCTAAGCGAAACCTAAAATCGAAAACAAAATAAATGGTTTGTTATTTAATATCTAGAAAAAACTCATTGAGCCTGAGCAAAACCTGAAAAAACTCATTGAGCCTGAGCAAAACCTGAAAATCAAACTAAAATTTTCATGAAATGTATTTTTAATGGTTTGTAATTTAAATTAAACCGTTGTTTTTCTAAACCTAAGCCAAAGCTAAAAACCACGATAAATTAATATTTAATGATTAGTTTGTTCTTTAATAATAAAGACTAAAACTTTAGTTTTTCCTAAGCCTAAGCCAAACCTTAAAAAAACCAGCTGAACCCTATTATGATAAATTCTTAATTAACAATGTGTTCTTGAAAATATTTTTGTCACAAGCAAAATTTTACAATAAAAAAAAAATGATGCACACACAATAACGTATTTGAGGGGAGTGTACAATAGTTCTCGCGAGTTCACACTTAGTCGTGGTGCTGTGTTGATTCGCTAGAGTTGACCGGAAACAAGAAATTTGCATAAAATTCATACGCAATCCTGCGGCGATCAACTGCTCGGCGGTCTTATGCTCGGTGATCAAGTGCGCGGCGATCAAACCCTAGCGGTCAAATGCTCGGCGATCAAGTACTGGCGATCAAATTTCCGAACGAGAACACCGTATAAGCGTCACGGCCGCCGCCGCCGTTGTTTGCACTGTATTTTTTTTTTACTTTAACTAAATTAGGCTAACGGTAATTCCCATGGACCATGGACCAATTCGGACCCAACATGGACCCGCCCATGAGGGGTGAAAGACTCACTCTAACAATATAAAACAATATAAAGTTGTTAGTTTTAACTTTTAAATGGCTTAGGCTTAGGCTTAGGATAACACTAAGCCTAAGCCTAAGCTTAAGCCTGAGGTGCACTAACAACTTTACATTGTTTTGTAATGTTAAAGTGAGTCTTTCACCCCTCATGGGCGGGTCCATGTTGGGTCCGAATTGGTCCATGGTCCATGGGAATTACCGTTAGCCCTAAATTACCGTAACCCAGCGACTTAACAACGTTGAGTCCGTAAAATTTTGTTATAAGCAAGGATGGTTCCCGAAATTCTGTTTTTCCGAAACATCCCGTCTTCTTCATCTGGTTTTTGCAAAACTCATCTTTTGAGTAAGATTTTTTGAACGTTCTTTTTAAAAGATAAATTTTTAGATTTTTGTTATGGTTAAAAATTTAAAAAGAAAAGTCGTCATTGTTGTTGTTGTAAAGACAAATATTTTGTAACAAGATTTAAATTAAAAACAAAGTCTTACTTTTTCCTAAGCCTAAGAAAACCAAAATTTAAACAAAAATTTTTGTGGTATATGTCTATTTAATGGTGTTTTTAAATTAAAGACTAAACACCTTTATTTTTTCCTTAGCCTAAGCTAAACCAAAATCAAGCAAACTTTATTATGATATTTTTTTCGCGCGACAACTATTTTTGTTTAAGTAAAAAAACTCGTCTTTTTAAAAATACGTTTATAAAATAGCACTCAAAAGACGAATTTTCAGAAAACAAAATGTTTAAAAACGAAATGTAAAATACGAAACTTCCGCAGACCGGACAAAAATACATGAAAATTAGTTTATAAAAAAAGAAGAATGAGAAATGAAAAACAAATTATGCAAAATATGAGTTCCTAACGATGCATAAAAATATGGACACTTATGCATTATTAAGTATATGCATACGTATGCATATTTAGCTATTTTTATGCCACTATGGTATCCGGTAATGATTTTTGCAATACAATAATTTTTGCGGAAAAAATTCCTTATTCATCATTACCTGCGCTGGAAGTTTATTTATTTTTTTATTATCAAAAAGTTGTAAAATAAACGCGATACACCAAACTCACAACGTAATTTGTGATATATGTTTTTTTAAATGGCACTATTTAATCAATACATTTCGAATTAAATAAAATTTAACAAAGCTTTTTGGTACCCTCTAGTGTTGTAAAAAGTATTGATTTTGGACTATTTTAAGTAAAAGTAATAATTTAAAAAATTTTAATTTAAGTAAAGTAAGAGTAAAAGTAATTTGTGATTTTTTAATTTAAGTAAAGTAAAAGTAAAAGTAATGGTCAAAATTTTATTTAAGTAAAGTAAAAGTAAGACCAATTTTTTTAAGTAAAAGTAAGAGTAAAAGTATAATAAAAGTAATTTTGAAACAGAGCAAAACACCGGTTTTTGGAGCTCCATAGCTCCGTTCTAAAATTTTTTGCTTATTTTAAGTATAAATTGTCATTTTAATAACTTTTTTACTCAAAATAAATGGTTAGTGTTAGCGGCTTAAAAAATTATCTTCTGCCATTCACTTTACAACAATCCCATAAAAAATCTACCCATTGAAATTAGTTAAATTTTACTTAAATTAATTTAAGTATTTGCAGAGAAAAATCGAGTAAGAGTAAAAGTAAAAGTATTTGAAATTTCAAAAGTCGAGTAAGAGTAAAAGTAAAAGTAATTGAAATTTCAAAAGTCGAGTAAAAGTAAAAGTAATCCAAAAACCGTTGCTTTTATTACTTTAAGTAAAAGTAAAAGTAACTTTTTAGAACACTAGTACCCTCCCTAGCGTATTTTCTGTTAATTTTTTTACGTTCAGTAGATATGATTATCTTTTAAAAGTGGTGTATAAAAACATTCGAATTAACCAGCTGTATTCTTGTTAATGACCCGTCAAACAACCGTTGGAACTTAATTTTTGACTTAACCCGTTCCCCTGAAGGCCTTTTCCCCCACTACAACAGTGAAACCTTCGTAAGACAAAGGTAAAACCTTCGTCTCACGGTAGTGGTATTTTCGTATGACAAATGTCGTACGTAAACCTTACTGCGGTAAGCTCTTCGCATGACCTAAGGTTTAGCTTCCGTCATACATAATTTTTTCTGCGCGAATAGTGCCCAGTGAGCGAGCAAAGTGAAATGGTTAATGCTGTACTGTAGCAATATGCAAATTTTTGCAACATGAAATATCCTACGTAAAACACTGTATCCGTGACAAAAATCTGCATATTGCCACCGTACCGCTTTAACTATTCCAATTTGCTCGATCACTGGACACCATTCGCACAAAAAATTAGGTATGACGGAAGTATGACAAAGGTCGCACGAACGTCTCACGGTTGTAACCGATGAAAAGGCAATTTTACATTTTTTTTACACGTTTTACATTTTACAGTTTAATACAATTTTTTCTCAATGTTGCCTAACACATCGATTGGTACCAATTAGTACTCAACATTGCAAAATTATAGCTAAAACAGCTTTACGAATATCACCGTTAATATTTAGAACTTTTTTAATTTTAACTCTATGAAGATTTTTTGTTTAGGCGTTTACTTTATCTTTTGGTTCGTCCGGTGGTTAAATACAATAGTGTTGTCTGAAATCCATAATTAAAAAAGACATAGATCTTATTGAACAGGTTCAACGCAATTTTGCACGTAGATAATTTAAACGTTGTAAGTTACGCTATCTTAATTTTGCACGTAGATAATTTAAACGTTGTAAGTTACGCTATCTTCCCTATGAAGAAAGACTAAAAGTTCTAAATTTACAAAAACTAAGTGACCTACGAAAAAAAGCGATCTTTGAGAGTGTTACAAAATTATTTAAACTGAGTGTAATCTAAACCCAAATGATTTTTTTAGTTTAAACCATAACCCAACGAGGAGTCACTCGCTTAAGAATCACAGAGTTAAAAAAACAAAAATAAATTCTCGTAATTTTTTTTTAGCAATAGAATTGTGCCGCTTTGAAATTTCCTTTCTGAAAACCAAATCACCGCTACTTCGTTAAAAAACTTAAAAAAACGTGTATCAAAAGTGGTCCTTAGACTGGTGTCTATTAATGCATAGAACTTAGGATCAGTTCTAGCAAACCATGATTGAATGATGATATTTTGGCGACTGTAATTGGTTCGCCTTGGATATATAATGCATTGTGTTTTGTTAATGTTGTTTTTGCTAGCATAAAACGATGATGAAATTATGATGATGAAACGATGAAGACAACAAAAAATAATACACCATAAATTAGAGTATACCAAACAAAGCTGGTTTAATACCTGCCAAATACAACCACAAATATTTCTAAATATTTTGGTTAGGAGAATATTATTCAGAATCGTCATATACACATAGCTATGTGACTCTGACTGTTACGAGTTACTAACGTACTAATACTATTTTGACTGACACTAGTTATTATTTAAGTCACAGCAACATATTGATATTTTACTGTGTATCATTCTTTCGTAGCAATGACGATAATTTAAAATACAGTCTGCTAAAAATGTTATAATTCTAATTGCTATTTCTACTCTCGCTTATTTTTAAAATTATTTAAAATTTTTAAAATTTTGTTTGGAGGTGCACGGTGCCACCGTGTTTGTTTTAGATTCTGAGCCCCATCAACGGTGTTTGTTTGTTTGTTTGCCGGTGCCAACTATTACGATTTTTCAATACCGAATAAAACAGTTTTTATGAAATTGTATATAAAAAAATTAGAAAAACCTTAATTAAAAGCATAAAATCAATAAAAACTACAGTTTTTTTTAAATTTTTCTAATAAATATTCTTTTTGTAGGTTAATCCGACAATGTCCAGCGACACCGACAGCAGCCAATAAGCGGTGTATCTGGGTTTTTCTTACGTTGTACTTGCACTAGAATAACTATGTTTTTGTATTATGTCTAACCACTAATCAGCCTTTTTTTTCTGTATTTTTTTATTTTTTGCAGTTTCATACATGTTTGAACAGATACAAATAAAAATAATGAAATATGTAATAAAACATATTACATTAAAAATATGTTACAATAAAAAAAATCAGCAACAGTCAACTAAAATAAAAAAAATTGTATATATTATTATTCAATTGAAAGTTTAAAATAGTTTTTCTACACAAAATAGGAAAATTATTAATATGCCGAAATTTACTTTATAAATATGTTTGTATAATAACTCAGAGTTTAAAGTAGTAGCTCTTTCTTAAAATTTACCGTTTGCTATTTTTCTTTTGTCAGTTAGTAACTGTGTGCTGCACTGCACTCAATTTTTTAGTACACTATGGCTCCAACCGCATTTCTTAAAAAGAACGAATCGAGATAACGTTGTGATTTAAAATTTTATTGTTTTAAAAATCAAAGCTTAGGCCTCAAGCAATAAGCAGTTGCAATAAAATTTCTTCCCAAGTTAACGATGATCAGTTCTATTAACTACGGCTGTCAACCACTAAGTCGCAGTTGCGCAAAAAAACTTAATGCGAGCGAAATTGCGATCACAATAAATTAACAAAAAAAATTTTATATTTAAGTAAATATTAGAATATTTTTTACTGTGTGAAGTTTTCACCGATTTTACCGATGTTAAGATATTTTTAAAATGGAAACATAAATTATATATTTTTGAAGTATATTTATGAATTTATTTTTTTGCCAAAAAAGTTTAAAGTATTGCCAAATAAAAGTTTTTTTTAACTTTAAAAAATAATCTTGATATCTTAACAACGGATCAAGGTATATACAAAGTTTGCAATCTGATTATTAATAACGCACCGTAAAAACATATGGACAAGAATAAATATAGTCATTAACATTGCAAAAACAATCCAGCTTACTTATTGAGACATCAAAATTTTAGTTTTCAGCCTTAGTTGTGGCTTTTTAGTTTAAATAGAAACAAAAAAATCAACTTAATGTAGCTAAAAACTAAAATATAACGGCTTTATTTTATTATAGATAATTTTATAGTCATAATTATAACGTTTAACAAAATAAGCGTGATAAATTGTGCAAAAGGAAAATTTAAACTTATTCAACTTTTGAAAAGGCCAAAAATTGTAAAAACATTTTTAAAAAATTTAAAAAAATAAAAATGTGTAAGCCCACATATAAAAAATCTGTAAAACCACATAAAAAACTATAAAATAGTTTTTTAAAGCTTTTATTACAACAGTCGTCAAAATTATGAGAGCATAACCCTAAAAAGACTGACTTTTTTAAAGTTTAATAATTTTTTTTGTTTATAAACCAAAAAAATACATAATAAAAATATTAACTTTTATTTACGGAACGGGGGCGTGGGATTGAAATGTTTATTTTAAATGTATTTTCGCTTAATTCCAAACTATGAATACATAATTCAGCAATAATTTAAAAATAAACTGATTTCGGTGTTAATTGCACAAGTCTTCTTTTTTTCTGATTATTGCTTTTCCTCCAGTTAGGCTTTTCCAGCGGTTACGACTAAAATAAAATAAAACAAAACCAGTCAGCAAAATATGATATGTACAAATTTGCTAGCATAAACTGTGAGTGTTGGGCCGGAATTCACAAAGCGGGGTTACCCGGTGTATACCCCGTGTATGTGTATCCGGAGTATACCCCCGGATAAACTACGGTATACTCCGGGGCTAACTTGGAGTAAGTTAATCCGGACAAATTACAGTAGGTTTCCGTATACCCCGAGCTAAGTATGTTAAAATTTCATTAAACGATAAAAAAAGATATAAAAACAAAATTTAGAGGAATTATTTGTAATAAAAAACTGATAAATCTCTATTAAATAATTGCAAATTTGTGTTTAAAGTTGTAGAACAAAATATTGTAATTGTATCTTAAACAAGAGATTTTTCGAACAAAAAAAATAAAATTTGTATCGCGCCGCGATCGAAAAAAAAAATGTATTTCTATTTTTTTTGTTCGAAAAATTCCATGTTTAAGATACATTTACAATATTTTGTTCTACCACTTTTACACAAATTAGAGATTATTTTATAGAGATTTAAAAGTTTATCAGTTTTTTATACAAATAATTCCTCTAAATTTTATTTTTTCTTTTTAATCTTTTTTTATCGTTTAATAAAATTTTAACAAACTTAGCCCGGGGTATACGGAAACCTACTGTAATTTGTCCGGATTAACTTACTCCAAGTGAGCCCCGGAGTATACCGTATTTTATCTGGGGGTATACTCCGGATACACGGGTATACCCCGCTTTGCGAATTCCGGCCTTGCTGTTTTCTAAATAATCGCTACATGCATAAGCGCTCCCGCGCCACTCATACAATGAGTTTTAACGCTAAAATTAAATAAAATCTAATAAAATGATGTAATATTTAAATAAAACGACTTTAATATCCAAACAGTATACATTATTAGCTTGTATTTTAAATAAATATTCTTTATATTGTTAAAGTAGTATTTTTTTAAATTTAAACAAAATTCATTTAAAAACAAAAAATGTAAAATTTGATTGGAAAAAAAACTTCAAGAAACTAAAATTGTTTTAAAAAACCGGCTAAGATAGCCGATAGTTAACATACTGTTAGTGAACCAACCCCAGACCGAAAGGGTTAAATGAGGGGCAACATTGGACCATGGCCATGTAAGGTTTAAAAACGATGAAAACAATTAAATAAAACACGATAGAGGTGATGTATTAATCACAATAAATCAGCAAATCACAGTTTTTCGTCAATTCTACATAATTTCACCGGATCAAAGGTGTGTGAGCTTGTGTACTTGTGTGTGATTTAAATATCAGATATGATATTAGGTGATTTTGTAGCAGAAAAACAGTGCCAAACTAAACAAAATTAGCATCATCGGAAGTCAAAAAAGTTGTCAAATGCCTTAAGTGCATTAATTTACTTAAAAGCATATATACGTCAGTCAATTTAGAATAATATATATTATTGTTATTTTTAAGCAGATCAATAAAACCTTGAATATTAGTCCTTGATACACTGTTGCGGTCCAAAATTTTTAATAACGTATGAACACAAAGCATTCAATAATATATAAATGATTGGCATTATGTTAATATAATTTTAATAATTAATTTACCAATGTCATGTTTTTCCGTCGTGTTGGCATGTTTTAGATTTCTGTGATCGAAATTGGCTGCCTGCGCTTTAACTCTGCCATGAGCTATTTCTAAAAAGACAAAAAAAGAAGTAAATTATTAAAATATAACAGGGACTTATGAACAAAACTAAAAAGTTATACTTAAATTAAATATATAAATCAGAGGTATCTGAAAAATTTTAAATTAGCCATAGTTTTTTTAGACTTTAGTCTAATTAGGGCAAAAACTTGTTTTCTTGATTTCTAATGATTTTTTACCAGATAAACCGCATTAATTTTTTAAATAAAAAACTAAGCTAAACAAAACCAGACCAGGGGCCTGTTTCATAAAATACTGGTCTTCGTAAATTACAAGTCTATCAATAACTTTTTTATTCTGAACCATTTGCGTTGAAATTTGAAATGAAAAAAGATTATATGCCATGTGCAAACTATTTAAAATTTCATGTACGTAGCTGTTGTGTGTTTAAAGTTATTCCAGTTTTAAACTTTGGTCACTTGTAATTTTTCACAAGTTCTCAAAAGAAAAATTTACCCTACCCTACTTTAGGGTAAATTTTTCTTTTGAGAACTTGTGAAAAATTACAAGTGGCCAAAGTTTAAAACTGGAATAACTTTAAACACACAAAAGCTACGTACATGAAATTTTAAATAGTTTGCACATGGCATATAATCTTTTTTTCATTTTTCAAATTTCAACGCAAATGGTTAGAATAAAAAAAGTTATTGATAAACTTTTAGTTACGAAAACATATTTTTATGAAACAGGTCCAGGGTCACATTCTGAAGAAACCCTTATATTTACCCCGTTAAATACTTGTCAAAGAAAATAAAAAAATAAATATTTCTTTTAAAGAAATAAACCTGCCGCATATGGGACAGAAAATGATTGCAATGAATATTTTTTTAATTTTTACCGCAAAACCACCTCGCGCAAAATAAAAGAATTAATCAATGCGCGTATTTTATTTTTTATTAAATTAATCCTACGGGAGAAAATATTTAACCACCTCTCGAGTTGGATAAATTCTTATTCTTAAAACAATAGAAAAAATTTAACCCGACTTTTACCTAGGTAAAATTGATTTTTCACTCGCATTCTTAAGCACGTAAAAAAAAAGTTAACCCGGGGTAAATTTAAACCGCGCGTCAGAATGCGCGCCCTGGTCAACAAAACAAAAATCAAAAAAACACGGCCAAACATTATATTTCTGCTAAAACATGCAACATCTGGGAAGCAAAACGTTGAAGATTAGCTTTTTACCAGATTTGAATGTGTTAGTAAGTTTATGAGTTATATTCGAGTTATTACTGAAAACCGCCATTAAACTTCTGACATTCTGCTGGGATAGTTCTGTAATAGAAAACTCCAGATGTATATTTAATGCTTAAATATTATTTTTATTAACCATTAAAACACTCGACTCTTAATACTTTTTTCACCTTTTGTCAAGATAAACTGTACGAAGGACTCACAGCATGACAAATTTAATACCACGGCGTGTTTTGAACCACTGTCATAGTGTTGGGTCTAGTTACGACAGCACGAATTAATTTAAACAACACCACAACCACATATATAACAATAAGTGCGTTAGGAGGAAACTCAACCGACTAAACGTCTCAGTAGGTGTGCTGCGATTTCATCGACGACAGCACAACAACAATTCATGATTCTAGGACACGAGGGTACTGGACACGAGGGTACTGAACACGAGGGTACTGGACACGAGGGTACTGGACACGAGGGTACTGAGCTAAAAAAAAAAGTTTGCCACAAATATGTAAATTTTTTAGTCTAAATGAGCTGAGCTGAATTAAATTTTAATCATTTGAACGTGTAGACAATTAAACGTTACATAAAATCGCTTGGTTTTTAATTATAAATAACATTTTTTCTTGCTTAAATATAATACAAGTTAATAATAAAAACTACGTAAATAGTTTAAAAAACATCATACTAAAACACGAAATTTTTAATGGTTATTTTACACACAGTTTATACCATCGCTTTTTAATAAAAACAATGATAATGTTTGAAGCTATTTCCGAATCTCTGGAGCTTCGAAACCCCGCCTTTAAAAAAACCAAAGAATTAATATTAAACAATCATGAGTGGAATGAGAACGCCAAAAAGTTATTTAATTACTGTTGTTTTCTAAAACATATACTCGTACGAAAATACAAAGTGAATTGCAGTTTTTTTGCTGTCATTTTTATATTTAGACTATTTTCATTGACTCTTGATTAAAATAATTGAGTTTTTTTGATAAAATCTTTGGAAAAAATAACTTTTGCAAACATAGATTGTAGCAGTAGAAATGTAAAAAATAACTTCTTGCCTTTTTTAATTCATTCTAGTTAAAGGGATTCACTTGAGCACATGCTGATCATTTAAGACAAGGCAAACAAAATGTGCTTTTAATAAAAAACATACAATTGTAAGATTTTTCATGTATGATATTTTATGCATTTCAATCTAAGTATAGAGTCGTGAGTAAAATAATTAAACAACGGATTTTTAGGAGTCTTCGAAACCCATTGCACGGTAAACTTTATTTCCCTAAGCCTAAGCAAAACCCAAAAATTAAGCTAAAATTTATCATAATATTTTAAAAATACCGTACTTCTAAAAAATACCGAATAATTTACTGTTAAAAAAGGCAAGCAATTGTTTTTCGGAAAATATTTACTAAAATGTTTTTGAAAGGTTATTAATAGCAAAATTATTAATTCATTTTTTCTACACTCCACGAAAAATAACCACAAAAATTTTTTGACAGCACAACCAAAGCATAACAACAACCTTAATGTTTATTATCTTTAGAGTCGTCTTATAAATTCTCAGAATTTTTAAAGCTAGTTATTATATAAAAAAATGCAAGAAAATGTAGACAAATTGCACGAAAATGTTTTAATATTATAAAATCATTATTTTTGTTTTATGTCTTCTCAAAAATTTTATTTTTAAAACCCCACCTTTTATAAGTCAGTCAAACAAGCTATGATATTTAAGTAAAACAAACTATTGTTATGCAATAAGTTTATCCCGATTTATGTGGGAAGGTATGTTTTTTGCTCGTCAGTACCCTCGTGCCCAGTACCCTCGTGTCCCCCTTGCATAATGAATCGATTTTGCTGCGAAGTTGTGGTGAACGCAATTTTTTTAAGCCCAGTACCTTCGTGTCCAGTACCCTCGTGTCAAGTACCCTCGTGTCCAGTACCCTCGTGTCCAGTACCCTCGTGTCCCGTTCCCCAATTCATTAGTTGTCGTATCTTATGAAAAAAGTTGTACTGTTGTATAAAAAAATTTACGACAACACCATAAAAGCATTCAAAACACATAGTGGTGGTGCAAATATAATGAATGCCACCAGACCATAATGAATTCAACTATAACTTAATAATATAACTTTACCAACGGCTTAAAAACAAAGGATACAAAACATTTATGAAAAAATCAACAAAACATTAATTATAGGCCTAGCTGACCTCGATAATTGCAAAGGATACAAAACATTTATGAAAAAATTAACAAAACATTAATTATAGGCCTAGCTGACCTCGATAATTGCAGTTTTGAATTGACTATTTAACAACGAAACCATTTAAAATTTTAAGTGAAAGTGGTTCAATAATAAAGATCAAAACCCTATTTCAATAAATATTTATCAAATTACTCAATTTGAAACCCAAGTGCAAATTTTTAAAGGGATAAAGTTGGTTATTTTTTGTATATTTTATAAAAAGGCGGAATTAAAAACAAGCGTTCTTATTTGTTTAAAAAAAAACCGTCATAACCGCAGAATTTTAATTGGTTCCCTCATGTCTGCAAACTAATTTTCGGCGTCAGGCAGATATAATTCAACCATAATGAAATTATAGATTAGAATCGAGTGTATTGTGGACTGGGTTCACCTGTTTTAATGTTTAAAGTCTTCACTCGGTTTACAATAAAGATATAAACACGTTAGGGCTGGTTCATACTTATGACAAAACGTCCTTTGGACAAAGTCCAAAGAACAATTTTATAAAAGCCAAAACGTCCTTTGGACAAGCCAAAACGTCCTTTGGACTTTTGCCTTTGGACGAAGTATGAACGCTACTTAGAATTTGTCCTTTGGACAAGTCCAAAGGACAAAATCCAAAGGGAAAAGTCCAAAGGACAAAAGTATGAATACGCTGTCCTTTGGATTTTGTCCTTTGGACTTTTCCACTTGGACTTTTCCCTTTGGACTTTTCCCTTTGGATTTTATCCTTTGGACAAAGTCCAAAAGACAAAAGTCCTTTGGACTTTGTCCAAAGGACGTTTTGTCATAAGTGTGAACCAGCCCTTACCAGATCAAATGTACAATTGTTATCTATAAGTAAAGTAGGTTAAATTTTGTTAAGTTTATGGAGTTTCTAACCAATTTAATGTAAATTTTTTTTGAATATAAATTAATGTTTGATGTTGGATGTAAACAGATGCAAAAAATGAACCGAAAAAAGTTAAAAATTGTTGAAAACAAACAGACCCCGTTTTATATGGACTTGCTTCGAAATGTTACGAATAGTGTTGCATGTTTATTCAGCGACAAAAATTTAAAAGGAGTACAAAAATATTAAGACATTTTTTGGCAAATAAATAAGCAAAAAAAGCCTTGAAAATTTAACAATTATCGTTTAATTTAGATATAATTAATAGCAAATTCTTAAAATTTTACACATTTTTTACAAGAAAGGCTACCGTGGCATTCGAGTTTAGTTTAATTTTTAGACATATATCAATTTTATTTAAAACAATACAATCTGTTTGAAAACTGTATTTTTTACCTTCTGCAGTGGGAAGATAGCTTTTTTCCACAGTTTCTGTGTGTTTAAGATTCTTGTGATCATAATTTGCAACTAACTGTTTCACTTTTTCTTGAGCCACTTCTGTAAAATCAAACCAGATGTAATTAAATTAGTAAACAAACCAAGAAAAAAAATCGAGTTTTTTTAGTTTTGTAGATCAAAACTTAATATTTGGATATAAAAAATTTTAGTTGAAGCTACATAGCCCCACATTTTGTTCCATTTTTCTTCCACATATGTTAACTGGTGAGAACGTTAATATAAACCTTAACATAGGTGCTCGACATTACTACTTTTATCTCCAACATGTATGACTTTTGAGAACGATATGTGCGCTATTACGTAATAGCGCATATATTAGTCGATTTATTTGTCGATTTTAACGACGGCAAGCAATTTTGAGCTAATATTGGCTGTTGCAAATAGACCAAAATCGGTAGCCAAGACAATTTAGGTTTAAAAAAAGTTTAATTGGTGGATTTACAGGACATTTAAGAAAAAAACAGTCTGCTGTGCAATCCTTGAAACTTAAGTTAGTGAGATTGAGGTCTGAAAAGTGCGTTCGCAGCTGTTGAATCGCGTTAATTTTTTGGTTGGAAAACTGTGCAAAAAATATTGAACCTTTCATAACGTAGAAACAAATGCGCTCAATCAATGCTTACACATATGCGAACCGTTCACGAAATCTTTATTATGTGAGATTTACAAAATTGGACGAACACGTAACTTTAATCAGACTTTTTACGGCAAACGTTTTTTTATTATTAGCCATAAATATTGTATTTGATTACCCAAGTTTGCTAATTATTTAATACCACAATTTCTATAACTCAAAAGTACATGTTATGTTTTCGCAATAATAAATATTACAGAAAGTGTGTTATGTTGTCAATGATTTGGCTTAAAATTCTGAACCCCTTTGGCTTACAAACCACTCTAAAAATTCAAATTTTATCACTGCACCCAAAAAAGGTGTATGCCAAATTAAAATGCAACAAATATTAATTTTACCTTCTTTTGTAGGGTAGTAGACTTTTTCAACTGTTTCGGTTTGTTTAAGTTTGCTATGGTCATAATTAATGGCTTCTTCGGTCACCTGGCTAAGTCTGTCTTTATTTTTTTGTTCTTCCTTTGCATTTTTTTCTTTTTCTGCCTCCACGTCTATATAATAAAACAAATTTGGTAGTCACTACTACACTACTTTTATTTTCCAGTTAGTGATTATTCCTGTACTAAAAATACTATAATTGTATATAATTTAATTGGTCCGCCAGTTTTTAAATTTTTTTAAAATTTTACTGATTATTCATAAATAAAAAATTGTGATGTCCAAACAATGATATCAGATGTTTTTCACCCACTTCAATAATTCTTTTTGCAAAAATTGTCTTTATAAAATATAAAAAAGCATGTAAATTTTAAAAAAAATTTAAGCATATGAATTAAAAAATTAAGTCATTTTTTCGGAGGGTGTTTCGAAAAATAATCCTTCCAAAGTATTACCAAAAATATATAATACTATATAAATATATAGTATTATATATTTTTGGTATTGCCAAAAATATATAATACTATATAATATATTAAGGATATAATATACTATATAAATATACAGTATTATATATTTTGGTATTACTACGACGTACACTATACGTAATAACGCTGTTAACACCATGTTACCATTTCAGAACAACTGACTTGAATATATCAAATTATGAACAAACTGCATAATATTATTGGAATTAAGATTAAAATTATAATTTCTCTATTTATTGCATTGTATTAAACTTTGAATGTTTAGCTTATTTTATATAATTTTTTCAAAATTACCTTCTTTGGTAGGATAGTAAACTTTTTCATTGGTGTCTGCGTGTCTTAATTTTGCGTGGTCAAAATTCGCTGCATCTTCTTTAACCCGTTCTTGAGCGACGTCTGTAAATGATACTGATTGATTTAAAACAAAAAATTTCAAAGTTATATGCTTGAATTTTTTACTCCCACGAAAGCCACACAAGTCAGGATTTATTACACTATTCAGTTTTTTATTTCAGATTTTAGAAAAAATAATTTGTATTGAAAAAAAAACTTTATGAGCATATGTTGGCAACATATGAAATAACTTTATGGCTTTATAACATTCAAATTATAATTATGCACTAATTTGTCGCCGACCTAGCTGAATTAAACTCATATGTCTCATAAGCGCACCATGTTTACACTCTAACATGGAATACAGGCCCATCTGCCTCTACGTAACAATGTAGTTGCATTTTTTTTCTACGAGTGTTTTTGTTTGCCTTTATCACTAATTTTGTTAAATCTTGCATGTCTTAGTTTTTAGATCTTTTTAGAGCCTTGAGGCTATAGACAATTTGAAGCTGTCAAAAATATGAAAACTTGTTTTTTTATAAGAAACCTAGCAATTATAATGGAGTTTTCTGAATAGAATTACGCGTCAAATGTAATCGAATTGCTAATTTTAGAATTTCAAGTTTCATGTTTTTAGCTCAAAGTTTCTTTGGCTTCGAATGTCGAAGCAGATTTATCTTAAATACACACTTAATAAAAATGGAATTTGAATAAAAAAATAAGGCAAAAATAGTTCTATCCAGTCACTGCCGTGAGTGTGATACGGTGAGATCTTTATGAGAAACCGTTGACCAAGTGAAAGTGCGCGCGTATTTACTGTCTGCTGGGACCGATATACTAAACGCAATTTGACTAAGTGCTATATGTTAGCACGTTGTTTAAAACTCTTGATAACCTTTAAATTTTGGGTTTCTTCTCAAAAAATCTTATAAAACTCCTTGGCATGGCATGGCATGGCCATTTATGCCATGGCATAAATTGATATTTTATTAATTTTTATGCATATTTGTTATAAATACAAGCTAATAAGGCAATAATGCCTAATTAAGGGTTTAAAAACTCCTGACTAGGGGTTAAAGCTTTATTAGCTTTTATTTAAAACAAATAATGCATAAATTTGTTTAAATATTAATTAATCCCATTTAACAAAACAGCTGTATAAGATTTCTCAAAAAAAAAACACAAAAATTTAAACATTATCAAGAGTTTTAAATAA
This sequence comes from Microlaimidae sp. YZB2_3, assembly GCA_030248175.1. NCBI lineage: Eukaryota > Metazoa > Nematoda > Chromadorea > Desmodorida > Microlaimidae > Microlaimidae sp. YZB2_3. The sequence continues at coordinate 26,562 of JASAMX010006293.1, forward strand.
CGTGCTAATATAGCACCTAGTCAGCTCGCGTTTAGTGGACCGACCCCAGCTGTGCAACCGATTTTATACTGCAGCGAACATTTATACACAGCAGATACACCTTCACAGAATAAGGCGAATTGTCACAATAGTATACAATAAAATAATCCTATGCAATAAAGCTATATAAATACAATAAAGACCATAAAGTTATGAAAATTAATGTAATTGTGGTACATCATTTACCTCCATTGAAGAAAATATTTAAAATAATAATCTGCACAATAGATAAAAACATTACCTGTTGCAGTAGGTAATTGAACTTTTTCTACAATTTCCACATCGTTTAATTTGTCTTTATTAAAATTCTCTACTTCAGATAAAATGCTTTGATGCTGTTTTTCAGCTACCACTTCTGAAACACTATTCTCAATTTTACTTTAATAAGGAAAATAAGAAAATATTTAAATTCTTACGGATTTTTTTTTTAATTCTCACGGACTTTTTTTGATTTTTAAGTACGTGTTTTTTTGAACGCGTAACCAACTTTTAAAATTTTTAGAATCTGTATTCAAGACAAAGCACATAAATTAACATGATAATTTATTGATTTTCGTGTTTTTTGCAGGTGGACTTTGGCTAAGCGGGATGCGTCTATAAAATATTGACAATTTCAATACTAACAGTGTAAACTGTAAAGCGATTTAAAATATACCTTCAGCGGTTGGTAAAAGATTTTTTTCGTGCGTTTCCACGTGGTGTTCCAGGTGAGAAGCGCCTTTTTCGATGGCTTCCTGGATGTTGGCATCCAGTCTAGGGTGGCTTTCTAGCGGGGATTTGGGAGGAGCTGATATTTCGGCCATCTTTTTTTTTCGAACGCGTGTCGGGAAAGTTTCGCTATGACAGCTGGTGATAGATGATAAAATCCCTCACACAATAAGACAGGACTATTGTATAATGTACAAACTCTAAATGAAAAGGTTAAATCAAAATTAAACCTGGTTTATATTTTGGCCAAAAAAAAAGTTAAAAAATTAAAATTTTAAAATGAAATATTGTGTTGGAGTTTTTTTTATTTTTCCTTTTTTTAATCTTAATCTCAAAACAAAATATAAACATTTTTTAGAACGTTAAAAACGATCTCAGATCGTCTAAAATTAACTTTTTTTATTTTGTTTTTTTTGTACTTTGGACGAAGTGTGAACTGGACTTTAAAAAAGGAAAACAAAAAACCGTGAACACGGGAATATTCTGCAATTAAATTCTGGATAATATGCGATAATACTCCAACAAAAATAAATGCACGGAAAGATTTCAAACGCATTACTTAAATTTTTAAAACGTGTTTCTGCTATTTTTGTAAACAAACTTGTCCTTCCTTACTTTTTGCACCTTAAAAAGCGAATAGAAAATTTGACAAAGATAAAATCGCTCAATTTTTTGCTCTAAAACTAAACACAAATAATTAGTGACTCCATGAAACTAAAATATACAGTATAAATATAAAACAGTTATATGTATAATGCAAAAACTATAGGGAAAAAACAGAATTTTTATTGAAAAATAAAACCTATGATGAATCATACAGAGTGTAAGTTAGAAATAAATAGAAATTCAAACATAAAACTAAACAGAAGAAAAAGGTCGGAGATAGTGCAGATTTTAAGTGATAAGTTATTAAGTAAGAGTCAAAGAAGAGTCTTTTTCACTAAAAAACATATATATAACTACAAAATTGTACAATATTGAAATATTGATTCACCCAAACAGTGCGGCCAAAAATACATAACAATAAATGTATCACTGTATTATAAACTTAATTTCTATCCGTGCATCGGTTTAAACAACTTTAACCCATTCGAAGAGGCAAATTTACCTTCCCGAGGGGTTAAAAATTAAACCCCTATGGACCAAATATAGCCTTCTAGGCATTAGATTTGAGCCAAAGTTGACCCCTATTTTTAACACAGCTATTTGTTACAGAATTAAAGCTGTTTGGATTTATTAATAAAATGTTTGACTTTGCATAGACAAAAACATTAGCCAGTTATCCGTGCATCGGTTTAAACAACTTTAACCCCATCGAGGAGTCAAATTTACCTTCCCGAGGGATTAAAAATTTAACCCCTATGGACCAAATATAGCTTTCTAGGAGTTAAATTTGAGCCAAAGGTGACCCCAATTTTTAACACAGCTTTTTGTTACAGAATTAAATCTGTTTGGATTTATTACTAAAATGTTTGACTTTGCATAGACAAAAACATTAGCCACTTTTTTTAAAGGATCTTGAAATATATTTTTTTAGATTTTTTGAATTTAATTTTTACTAATATGACTAACTATTTGGTAAATTAGAAATTATTTTTCTTAGTTGCTACATTTTTATTGTCTTTCTATTGGAAAAATAAACTTTAAAAAACACATATTTTTTCACTACCAGAGACAGGTGGAGATGGTATTGATCTCACATCAAAGCCAAACGACGCATGAGAAAATTGATTTCTGTATTTTTTTACAAGGTGCTGTTCTCACACATTTATCAGAATGACAAAAAAATACTATCGAAGTAATTAATATCAATAAATAAAACGTAATAATGGCAACATTTTTTATTTATAATCCTAAAAGTAAACATAAACAAAACCTATCTTCTAAAAATAACTGTTGGGTTAATACGAGCATCAATAAAGACTGAACACAATACAATATTTGATTTGATTAAAACAATTCTACTTCTCCCAAAAACTGTACACATTTTTTTTTGTTTTAATGTCTAATAATTAAAGCACAATTAATACATTTATTTTTTTTGTATTTTTTAAATAAACTATATTTTTTTCAAACAAAGAAATACAAAAATAAGAAATAAACTTAAAATTGCTAATTTTTTACTATGTATATTTTCACGTTGCAATAAAGTTCAATAAATAGATGAGTAATACGCCTCACCACTATAATCACACCAAACCAGCATGTTGGAGATATTTTCATTGAGTTACTTTGGGCAAGACCATTTTCAAAACATAACAATTATTGCAAACCGCCGACGCTCGGTTTACAAAGTATGAATAAATATACTCGGGTTGGAAAGTTGCACTATTCATTTTTTTGATAATTATTTACGATCTCTTTCAAGGAAAACACAACGAATCATTATCATTTTTTATTCATGTTTTAATCCAGATAATAAACAATCAAAACTAAACATAGTGGTTCGGACAAACTAAGCGAACCAATCACGACGATTCTACCACATTGGAGTCTTGGCAAATAATCACAAATGCCACATTTGAGTAATAGTATTCTAAACGCATTTTTTCCAGGACTCAAATGTGGCAAGACTCAAATGTAGCAAAACTCAAATATGGCAGGACTAAAATGAGGCGATACCATTTGCTGAATGGCATTCTGAATGCATTTTTTCAGGACTAAAATGTGGCAGGACTCAAATGTGGCGGCCCCATCACCACGTTTATGATACGAAAACGTATGGTTGGCTAGACAATGGTCCTAAGCTTATAAAAAACAGGCACAAAGAAACATCATTCATACTGTTTAAAAATAATAAGTGATTTCTAGAAAATGAAACCTATTTTTAAACAATTTTGTTACTAAAATTTATTTTCTACAATTTATTTGAGGTTTTTGAAATTTTTTTTAAAATTTGATGAATCTCTTATGGTAGGTAACACCGTATGAGATAAAATTTCAGTTAAAACAATAGTTTAGGTTAGTATTTCTTTTAAGATGAAGATTTTTTGTAACGTTCAGTAAAATCAAAAAAATCTCACGCACGAATCTCTGAGAGTTTGAGTTTTTAAGATTTTAATTCATTTTAATAAAACAGCGCAAATTACAACGCTTAAATAATCTGCGCATGTTATGAAGAATGTATAATAGTAAGCATCCGTTCTTGATTTAATAAATTAATTTTTAGATTATTAATCAAATCTTGCTTTTGGCAAACTTTTTGGTTTGAACGAGTTTTCAACACATTGTTTAGTGCCAAAATAGTAAACTGACGGCTCCACGTTATAATGCCAAAAATATATCACATAATTATAAAGGAAAATATGTGACTTCATATATTTCTCAGACACATTGACTGCTCTTATTAGGGCGCGCCCTAATAAGAGCGCGCCCTTATTAGCACACTATGGCCCTAATAAGGGCGCGCCCTAATTAGCACACTTATCGATTTTCAAAAAAAAATACTTATAAGTCTATTTTATGCAGTTTTTCTCCTAGCTGCAGTGGGGCTCACCTTCAAAAGAGTCCCGGCACAAAAGAGTCCTGAAAAAAATCGCAGCTGGCACAAAAGAGTCCTGGCACAAAAGAGTCCCGGCACAAAAGAGTCCTGGAGAAAATGCGTTCATGCGCCCAAGCGCTGCGAGCGCTAAGGTCGGCACAAAAGAGTCCTGGCATAAAATCAATTTTTTACAGCTCTTATACAATGTTCACAGCTGTCTTCCCTTATGACGTATTTCAACACGTCGCTACTCTGACACAATGAGTCAAAAGCGTCGTAAAATACTCGTAACTGTGACTTTTTTTTAAATCTTAACACACAAATAATCCAAACAAAATAATTTAGAGTCACGTTGATTTTATACTGATTGTGTCTCTTTGTCAAAATAACGACGAACAGTTAATGTTAAGATTTTTAGCTAAAAATTATTTTTTTAAAGCTGCTAGTTTTTTTTTCCTTGGGAAAACAAATGTTTATTCCAATAATTACAGTTTTCAATCCTTCCATTAGCGGGCTGGAGAAAAGTTACCCAGATATTTAATGTGGTTTTTTGTAGCTAAAGATCGTTTCTATGTATTGTCTCGTATGTAATAACGTTTGCGTTAGACTTCAAAAGAATTTCAAAAGTTTCTGTAAATTTAAAAATTTTTATTTGAAAGACCGTTAATATTTTTACGACAACTTAAAACCTGGGGGCATTTTTATAAAATTATACGCTTAATTCATTATGTTCAACTAAATAGTTTGGAAAAAGTCAACCAAATATTTAGTTAAAAAACACAGAATAATTAAATTAAAAAAATACTAAATAGTTGGTAAAAAAGTACAGAACCTGTATTGTTTGGAGGTATATATAACAATATTTGGTTGTTTTCAACTCGTTATTTGGTTAAAAATCACCAAATGGGCGGAGAGAGTGTCTTTTTGTTTTTTTTAAATGTGTACATAGTTGTGCGCAATGGCGTTGTGCGCAAAAAGTCCCAGTGGTCTGGTCATCTTGTCGTGTGACATCTGCGGTCGTCCTTACAATTACGATTAAAACACTTGTTTGATAAAAATTGTAATATTTTAACAATGAACAAAAAATTTATTCCAACTAAAATCATTATTTAGACATGATTTTGTTTGACATACACTCAATTATGGAAAAAACAATAATTCGACATTAAATGATTTATACCCAAATACAACAATGATTTTTTTCTTATTTTTCAAACGCTTTACAAAGCTTTAAGCGTTTTATTAACTAAATAATAAAAATTCTTTAAAACATTAATTTTTTACCCTCGAAATTCCTCACACAGCCTTTTAAGAAGTTAACTAAAAAAAACAAATAAAAAACTGGAGGACAGAAACATTGTATGTTAGCTGTGAAAAATTGGTTTTATGCGAGGACTCTTTTGTGCCGACATCAGCGCTCGCAGCGCTTGGGCACATAAACGCATTTTTTCCAGGACTCTTTTGTGCCGGGACTCTTTTGTGCCTGGACTCTTTTGTGCCAGCTGCGATTTTTTTCAGGATTCTTTTGTGCCGGGACTCTTTTGTGCCGGACCCCTGCAGTGGTTCAGTCGTAGTGATTCGGCCAACCACTGAGTAAGCGACGGGTTCGAAACCTGCGGACGGTGGACTTTTTGTATTTTTTTTCTTTTTAAAAAATTGTCAATTTTTGTTAATTTTTGTTTTATTATTTTTCTTTGATTTAACATGAGTATCCCACCAAAAAAATAGTCGTTTATTTTGTTATTGTGTTTTGGAAATTATATTTATCGCGTTTGGTACACCATAACAATAGAAAACTAACCTAAAAATTTTGAATGTTAATCCATTTGAAATATGAGCTAAAAAATAAAAAAACATTTAAAACTACTTTGTTTAGTGTTAGTTTTGTGAAAATGAATGATAATATTTAAATTATACTCGCTTTTTAATGATAAATTTACTTGTGTATTAACTAAAATGCGAATAGTCTTAATTTTAAAGAAAAAATACAAGGGAGCACGGAACAGTTGTTTTTTTAAGAAAATGGATTTTACTACGAGGGTCCTATTTATTTAGGGTCATACCATAATTTTCAGCAGAAAAAACTTTTCATACCTTTTCGGTTGAAACAAAAAATAAAATTGAAATGCTAAATTACTCAATTGTTATGGTGTACCAAATGCAAGTATCAATTCCAAAAAACAATAACAAAAATAAACGACTATTTTTTGGTGGGCTATTTATGTTAAAATAAAAAAAAATAATAAAACAAAAAATAAAATTTTGTATTTTTTTCTTTTCAAAAAGTCTACCGTCGCAGGTTTCGAACCCGTCACTTACTCAGTGGTAGGCCGAATGACTACGACCGAGCCATTGCAGCTACGATAACAGTCAAATTAAACAGACTTTTAAATAATCATTTTTTTAAAATCGATAAGTGTGCTAATTAGGGCGCGCCCTTATAAGAGCGCTTACACGCCCTAATAAGGGCCCTCCTTTCATAAACAGGGCTCTAATTAGCACATGCGAGTGTCCTAATAAGAGCGCGCTCTTATTAGGGCGCGCCCTAATAAGAGCAGTCAATGTGTCTGAGAAATATATGAAGTCGCATATTTTTCCTTTATTATGTTATATATTTTTGATAATACCAGCGTAAAAATTCCTTCGACATTTGACTTTCTTACAAATAACATTCTGGTAAAAATACCATCGGGTAATTTGACAATCTGACTAATTGACCTTCAGGCTTATTTTTTCTGAACCTAAGCAAAACCTAAAAATCAAGCTAAATTGATCGATGGTCAATTAGTCCGAATGTGAAATTAACCGATGGTATTTTTACCAGAATGTCATTTGTTGTAAGTTTTTTTACCGAAGGTATGTTACGCAGGAATAATTACTGGAAACAAAACTGACTGTTCGTAAAATATAAAAAAATATTCCTTCATTCATTAACATGATGAAACTTTTTCCTGAAAAGTTTTATAAAATGCGAAGGTAATACGATTTTGGCTCAATCCCAACCAGTAAAAAATAAATAGGCGTATTTTACGAGTCGCAAAAATAGGATATTCTAATTTTGTTTACTTGTGATTATATATGTTTTTCAATGCTAAAACATATATTCTTAAACGTACGAATTGGGAACAATTAGCTTCCGCCAATTCGCTTCCGGACAATTCGCTCTCGGGACAATTCACTCCCGGGCAATTCGCTCCCGGGACAATTCGCTCCTGGACAATTCGCTCCCGGGACAATTCGCTCTCTGGGAAAATTAATTGTTGAATAAATTCTAGGAGAGACAATTCGCTCCCTGGACAATTCGCTCCAAGGAGTTTTCGTAAACGCAATTTTTATTAAACCTACTTCATTGGGGACAATTCGCTCCCTAGATAATTTGTTCCCTAGATAATTCGTTCCCTGGACATCTTACTTCTTAAAAATGCATCGCTCATCTCCTTGCTCGCAAGGTTTTTTAAGCGCAACTTGTATAAAGCCTTTTTGCGGACAATTTTTTTTTCCGAAAAAATTACCCCCCCGAATAAATTGCAAACAAATTTTGTTAAATCGTTCTTTTTTATTTAACTGGATAACTAAAAGTTATGCTATTTGTTAATATTAAATACAGTTACAGTAGTCCGCAGTTGCTTCACGCCATAATGTTTCACACACTTTCTTTATGTGAAAATCTTAAGTTTTTATGAAAGTTAAATTTTTTTTTAATTTTGTGAATGAAGTGTTTATGTTTTACATGATATATGAAATAAATTTAACGAGTGTCTTTAAAAGCTGCTTTTAATATGTATTGTATTGATTGTATTGATTAATATTGATATTGATTGTATTGATTAATATTTTAGTTTTGTATTGTTGTTAAAATTAATCTCCTTACTTTTTTTGAAAAATTTTTAAGGTTTTAATTCTTCAGTGTGGAAATAATAATAATAATTAATTATGATCATTAAAGATAATATTTTTTAGTAAATTTTCACCAGGTTATGTGCATGCATCAATTCGCCGCCGGGTTCATTTTCTGGCTCTAAAGCACTAAGTGTTTTTTAAATTAAGGTTTAGATTTATTGATGTTGTTACCTCTAATATCATTCAAACTTATTTGAACTTAAAACATGCTTTAAATTATTTTATCCGCATTTTTAGGACTATTTTTTATTTTTTAAGGTTAAAAAAATGTTCTCAAATAATTTTTACAAAATATCTAATGGCAGATGGCACTGCTCTTTAATTATTTATGAAGTTAGCACAAAAATAAGATGAAACTACGAGGGTTACGGAGTTCTGAAAAGCGAAAAGCTTCGCAGAAAAAAGCTAGGGGGGACATGACTAAAAAATAGTTCGTATAATAATAGAATGGAAAGAAAACGGAAAAAATAAATTTAAATCCTGAAATTTTGAAGCTGAAAAATATAAGACTTTTTGGAACCTGCAGTTTATTTTTTTTAGTTTATTAATTTATATCCGTTCATAAGAAATTCGTCATTTTGGAAAAGGTTTCATACAAAAACAAAGTGTGTTTGCACCAAAACACTATTAATGCCAAGTTTTTTAAATAAATCCGTGATTTTTGCGAGAATTTAATACAACGTATTTTTTCTCCGGAGCAACCCCAGAAGCTCCGGAGCTCCGCCCTATTTTGGTACTAATTTCATGAATAATTAAAGAGTATAACATAAATTATTTTATTAAAAATTTTTGTAAACAAAATTTTTCAAATCTTATTAAAAACAAAAAAAGCACTAAATATGCAAGTAGAATAACTTAGATTATATTTCAAGGTTAAATACGCTTGAAATCGCTCATTTAAGGGGATTATGGTGTTTTTTGAGCTAATTTGTGTTAGTTTATTGCCGAAGTATCTTTTTGGCGGCAAATAAAATCTATTTGGATTTCTTAATCCGTGCAATCGGTTATCGTTTACTATAATCAGAAAACCAATAAAAACAAAAGTATTGGAAATGAGTTTTTCATTAAAAATTGCGCTGGCGGGATATCCTGTGGAAGTGACTTGTTTTGGAGGAAATCTCTGGCAGCCATCTTATCTTTTGCAAAAAACACTCCGTGATTGAATATAAATAAATATAAAAAATCCAAAACTTTTAGAAGCAAGTTGTCCCAAACAAAATGCTTTATAAAAATTATGTTTATTAGAAATAACGGCAGCAAAATACTTTCTTACAATTTCACCGAAAATCATTCTTCCAGAGTGAGTAAGCGCATTGTATAGAAAACGAATTTTACAGTAAAGCCCGGTTCACACTGAGATGGCAATGCCACCGCCACCGGTGGGAATGCCACCCGTGGCATTGCCACCGTTAGGTTCACACTGGAGTGGGTTGCTACCGCTGGAGATGCAATGCCAACTCTTCGTTCGCGTGTAGAGCTAAGAAAACGTGGGTAGCATTTTTGTAACTTATCTGAGTCTGAATACGATGAAGATATTGATATTTTTGTTTTGCTTGCGCTTCGAAAAAATAGATTAAAAAACTCACAGAAGATGGTGGTACGTCTTACTTTTCAATGGCGCAAACAGCAGGGGAATTTCAAACTTTAGTTCAAGAAATGAGACTGCAAGATCATTATTATTTTCATGACTATTTTCCAATGTACGGGTGTGCATTGCCGGGAAATTTCAATTTAGCCGCGCCTAGCTAGACTAAAGGTCAAAAATCGTAGCCTAGCTAGACGAGGCACAACAGGAGAGACTCCCACCCTCATCAGCCTCTCCCGCAAACAGGAAGACAATAGATCTCCTAAACTCAACAAAATAACCAAAGACTCTTAACTTTTATATTAGATTCTACTCTTAGAATCCAGTATATTGATGAGAGATGATAGGCAGCTATCGAAAAAAATATACAACAAACATAACCTTTAGTATAACTACTAAAACCTCAGAACACAGACCAATAGAATATTACTTCATCAAACCAAAAAACCAATCATAGCACCACCAACAAGTTTACTTAAGAACTAAAAACCCCCTTTTAGATAAAAAGCACTATATCAGATAAGCTGCGCAAGCGGGGAAGGGGGAGGACCCACATCATTTCATGGAAAGAATAAACAATAAGGAGGCTCTATTCACACAAACAAGAAAAGAGGGGAGCCAGATAAAACCACCCGAACCTCTAAGAACAATAAACCCCCCACCCCTCCCCTCCATAATTCCAACTCCCCCCCCTCATAAACTCTCAAAACTTTTCCCTTTTTTTTCCCATCTTTTTCCTCTAATTCCCCCACCTCCCGCCCCCTCATCCCCCCCCACATACCAACCCACACTTAGCACTACCTCCTTCTTTCTCATTCCAATGTCTCCTCCTCCTTCAATTTGATTATTTGTTATCGTTAGTTGGTCCTTTGATTACGAAAACCCAAATTAATTGTCGGAAAATTATTTCAGAAAAAGAAGGATTGTGATAAAGTTCCGGACGGTTTTGAACTTCATTGATCAGAAGTTCATCCGAATCAGTAGCCATATTTTTTAAAAATTTATTTCTGAAAAGTATTGCGGTCGCAAAAACAAACAATTATTGTTTTTGATTGTTTAATAACTCCGTCATACATCCTATTTTAATCCAAGGCCGTGCATTACACATTAGCTGCACAGTAGAAAATTTTGCAAATCTTTGATTAATGCATAAAAATTGCAAATTCATAATTATTCAAGAACTTTTCCATGCAATGTACATATGCACGTGTGTTTAAAATTTGTTAAAATCTACTTAAAATTTATTTTTCATAAAAAATTATTTAAAAAAATTATTTTTTAGTATAAAGTTTAGCAATAAAACCACAGTATTTTTTTATTTTTTATGCAATGCACACGCGTTTTCACGCGTTTTTTTATGCACGCGTTCTCACACTTTTTTTTCTTGAGAGAGCTGCCACCGGTGACGCAGTTTTGGATCGAACGCAACAGCGGTGGCAATGCCACCGGTGGCATTGCCACCCCAGTGTGAACACGTCCTATGTTTAACGTTAGACACAGCAGCGGTGAGGTGGCATTGCCACCTTAGTGTGAACCGAGCTTAAAGTAAGTTTTATAAGAATCGAGTTTATTAAAAATCCCAGGAGCGAATTGTCTCTCCTACAATTTTTCCAAGAATTGATTTTCTCAGGGAGCGAATTGTCCAGAAGCGAATTTTCCAGGAGAGAATTGTCCGGGAGCGAATTGTCCCGGGAGCAAATTGTCCGGGAGCGAATTGGCGGGAGCGAATCGTTCCGGTCCCATCAATGAAGATGGGGTACCACAATTTAAAATAAACGTTAAACAAGCAAAAACTTTATGTAATATTTTAAATAAAAACTTTATATAAAATTTTTGTTTAGTTTTTTGACTTTTTAGTAATTTTTTTAATTTACACTAAAAATTTGTTTGACCCTAGACGCGGTTACCACCTTTGTTTAAAGGTCGGTTCATACTTATGACAAAACGTCCTTTGGACAAAGTCAAAAGGACTTCTGTCCTTTGGACTTTGTCCAAAGGACAAAATCTAAAGGAAAAAGTTCAAACGGAAAAGTTGAAAGGGAAAAGTCCAAAGAACAAAATCCGAAAAACAATGTATTCATACTTTTGTCCTTTGGACTTTTTCCTTTGGATTTTGTCCTTTGGACTTTGTCCAAAAGACAAATTTTAAATTGCGTTCATACTTCGTCCAAAGGCAAAAGTCCAAAGGACGTTTTGGCTTTTATAAAATTGTCCTTTGGACTTTGTCCAAAGGACGTTGTGTCATAAGTATGAACCGACCTTAAGACGCAAAGAGATGAATACAGAAATATATTATTATGTCCGAAGCAGAAAAATCAAATATTCTGACATTTTCATAAAAAAATCTGTAAATAATTTTTTAACTTTAGCGTTTGTCCAACAAGAATTTAAACAAAACATATTAATATTCAAAAAAATATTGCCCAAACTAAAATAACTGGTAAAAATATAAAATAGTCGATTAATAAAACAAAATTTACATAAATTAATTTAAAAAACAAATCAGTGACACAATTTGCAATAAGCATAGAAATTTGGGCAGTCGTTATTCCAGCGAAATGTGACCCTTGGAAGGGTCAAATTATCGTGATGAATTTATAATATGGCAAAAAAAAGTTAACAATTGGTCGGAAAATACGGAAAAGAGTAAGAGTGGAAATAGGCAACCAACCTCCCGCACTCTTTTATTCCCTATTCTGCTCTCCTTTATGGAAAGGTTTAACACAATAATTTCTGTGGTCGGGAAATCACGCGCAGCAAATACGCAAGAAAGGCAGATGGTTTTGCTTCGCGAGTTTTTCGCGCCAAATTGCCATTTATCGAAAATCTGTTTTCGGTTTTGAGTGCACTCCAAAAAACGATGAAAAATACACTTCATCACGGATATTTTTCGTCAGGAGGATTTGAATTTTTTTAAAATTTTAAACTGTGATAGTTTAATAATTTTCGTTCAGCAACAATTATAGCACATTTAAACTAAGTTACTGTAGGTGTTCAAATTTGTCAAAATTTGCAACACTAATTTGCTTTACCACTAATTTAAAAAGCTTACTTATTAAAAGTATTTATGCGATAATCTTTCAAAGCAAAAAATTTGACTCTCAGACAAATGCATAGCACAAATATGCATGTTTTTTCGGGGAAAAAACGAAATATACTATGTTCAAAAAATTAAGCTATTTTATTAAAAAAATAAACAGTATGTCGGCCATAAATCTAACTTTAACCGGAAAAATCAGTATGTATAGCATATTATCAAAATAATTTGAGTTGACGGTTGGCTTCAGGAGCCCACAAAATATTAGCAAACGAATTTACAAACAAATAAAATATAAATATGTGCTGCACACAGATATCATAAGCATAAATTAACCTTGTTTACGTGAATAAATGTTTATATGATGTGGATTTTAATATTTTCTATCTGAGACGTAGCGTTTAAAACCGAATAAAGCACAAAAACGAAAACCCGTAAACCTGAAGCTTTTTTACTGTTTTATTACAAGCTCGAATTTTAAAATATTAGCCCTTATAGATTTTCATCGTCCCTCAAAAGCAATTGTAAAGCGCGTTTGGTCACTCATTGTTAGTGAGGAAGTACGTCGAATCACGAATGACTTAAAAACGCCAAGTTTATATAGTACTGAACTGTGGTATACGGCTCATGTACGCGATTGAAACTGCATTTTTTTCTCCTGAATAACCAGGAAAAGTGAAAAAAAGTTAGAAGTTTTTTTCAAAAGGTATTGCAAAAATAAATAATAAAAATAAATAGACAATTTATTCGCATGATGCCGGACAAGACTAAAGCATTTTTTATCATAATGCACTTGAATAAGCGCGTGCCCTTAGTTAGTATGGATCTTATTTCATTCTTGAAAAGTAGTTTTAAAGCATAATAAAAATGATTCTTCCTTTATCATTAGCATTATTCATCTTGTTTTAAAATTTCTCACAGTTATTATTGTCATTTGTTTTATGTTATTGGCTGTTCTTTTTGATCAAATTTCGAATACAAATAGTTCGTTCCAAATACATAAAGTAAAAATTAAATATGAATCCATTGATCTTGATGGAATTTTAATTTGAGACACAACCGCACTAGAAATTAAACAGAAAATTACAGATGTGTTAAAAAAAGGCTTTCCCCACAAATTTAGAAAAACCAAACAATATATCGCTCCCCCGGGATCAGGTGCCAAAAACCCCGGGGTCTATATAACCCCCCCGGGGGAGTCTATAAACCCCCCCCCCGCCCCCCCCCCCCCGGGGGGAGCCCCCCCCCCCCCCTACTCCCCCGGGAGGGTCTATTTACTGCCCCGGGGGTCTATATACTCCCCCGGGGGGGTCTATATACTCCCCCGGGGGGGGCCCCGGGGGGGTCTATATACTCCCCCCGGGGGGGTTTATATACTCCGCCCCCCCCCCGGGGCCCCCCCCGGGGGGGGGTTTATATACTTCCCCGGGGGGGTTTATATACTCCCCCGGGGGGGTTTATTTATGGCAAACCGATGCACGGATGGGTGCGATTTTTTGTATTGAGTGGTACATTCTTCTCTTATATATTCTTGTATGTAATTAATGATCAGTCAATTAGTTTTTTAGTTTTAGTAATAATGTGATTAATCAGTCAATTAATCTAAACGAAACAAACCATAAAAATACAATAGGCTTTTATAGATCATAAATTATGAAATAACGGTAAACGAAAACGGAATATGTTGACATTCCTGTTTACAAAACCTAACCAAATATACATGTAGTCGCTTAAAAAGCTATTTGCGTCGGTTACAATAAAAAAATATTTGTTTTGTCTTCTCCATTGCTGCAAAAAATTATAGGTGCATAAAAAACAACAAGGCAAGTTGCGCATGTTTTTTTTTTGTTTTCTAAATCTATCTGTTTAATTTTAAAACCACGTGTTACATCAAACTTACACGTAATACAGTACGTTTTTTTTTAGTCTGTTCCTAATTCTACTATATTTTTTTTATTTTTTAATACCTTGGATAGCTCTAAGAAAAATTTTGTTCTTATTGTCCGTTTTCCCATCATTAATGGTTGCTTTTCCGTCTTTTTGTTTGAAATATCCCGAAACGGTTTAAAGGAGCACTGTCACAAATTAAATTCCTATAACGCCCGAACCAGACTGCTCCTTTAATACTGAACCGATTCAGCTGAAATTTAAAAATGTTGTAGCCTTGTAGTGGAGCACTCTAAATACCAAAGTTGAGTTAGGTAGGTTTGGTATTAAAGAAGTAGTCCGGTTCGGGCGTTAAAGGAATTTGATTTGTGACAGTGCTCCTTTAAACAAAACTTTTCAAAAATGAGCAAATATTAGTTTTTAGAACAGTTAGCCCTTTAAAAGTCATTCTGATATGTTAAGCAGTTTTGTTATAAAATTATAGAACAGAACAGACATATTCTAGAAGTATTTTTGCAACATAATAGTTGAAGTTAAACCTGGATAAGCCAACCAAAATTCAAAATTTAACCTAAAAACTTAATAAAAATCATAAAGTTCAATCTGTGATATCCTTTAAAAATTACTCGGCACAAAAATCTTTTGGCTTTACCATAAACTAGACATCTTCGCTGCCTTTTTCTAAACTTTACTCGTTTCAAAAATAGGGTAAAAGTAGGTTTTTTACTTGAACGTAAATACTTCCACAATTTTTTTGTTTAAACTTGAAATAAAGATGTAGAAAGGTAGCTAAATTTAAGCCCGTTTTTTATACTTTATATAAAAAAATTTTTATTAGACGAAAAATTACACAAATTTTTTTTGTTCATTCTCAAAAGTTCCTGCCTTTGAAACCATTGGAGGTATTTTGAAGAAAAAATAAAAAAGGTTTTGGAAGGCATTGTGAGGTTTTTAACAAAAATCATCAAAATTTATAAAGTGTACTGCATCACTTTTAAGATTTCGAAAAAAAGTGAAAAAAAACATAACGAGAATCTTTGCAACAAAAACAAAACCAAAAGAATATTTTTGTTTTATACACCATAAATAAAATATACGACCAATGACAAATGTATACATTTAGTTCGGAGAAAAATATTATTTTAATAACCCATATTCACTCACTGAATGTGCAATTTATCAAACCCAACATGGTATTATATGTTTAGAATTACAAGTTGTAGTGTAATATTGATTTATTTACATGTTTAACAGAATATTCGCGTTCAAAAATGATCAATACTGGTTAATTACTGAATTTATTGCAAAAAAAAGAAAAAAAACCGCAAAAAATTATAGTGCGTGGATCTTTTATTTTCGCAAGACACCAAGCAGACAGCATCGCGGCTTATTTTATACAATCGAATCCAGTATTTTTTTATTTAATTCCATAAAAAAAGTTTCGAAAAATTAAACCGGAAACTGCTGTGATATGATTAAACTATCAATAATTTGCATTAAATGGTCGAAACTTCGCCATTAATCGAATAAAATCATTATTTAATTTTCTAGCTAAGTAACAAGTGTAAAAGACCGTAAATTGAATGAGTCACAACAGCGATTTATCCCTTCCACATGTCCATTCTGTTATCATTATAATATGATCTTGATACTCTTCAAACTTACTGTCGTATTTTTCATCATGTCTTTTTGATCTTATCTTGACTGAGGTTATTTTTTAGAGAGAAAAGGTCAACATGACTCATTTGTGAACTTTACTAAAAAACCCACACAGATCATTATAATTAAATTTGACAACGCGTCGCTTCAAATAGCTATTGGTCAATATTTAAAATTCATTTGTAAATAAAACCAAATTTTTGATACAATTACATAATATTGGTATTTCCAGTTAGCAAAATTTCTTAAAATTTTCAAGGTATAAGTTCCTTTATTTATTAGAATGTTTTTAGCATGTCAGTCGCCATTTATTTTTTATTTTGTTGCACATAAGGTTGACTGATGGGCAGTTTTACAAAGACATGATTTAATTTGATTTGACTTTTAAGAACTTTTTATAAACAGGGTCTCATAAAATGTACTTGAAGACTGACATCCCAAAAATAAAAAAAAGGAAATATGCTAACATCACGACAAACATGGATTGCTTTAAATATTGTTTATGAGTAAAACAAACAGGGTTTATGTTACCAATGAAACTTAAACGAGCAGCTGAAAATATTGAACTTCAAACCTTGAAAAATTAGACCCGAAGAAACTTAGAAAAAATTCGCAGCGCAAGTACGGAGCTTTGAGTTTTGTTGCGGATTCTTGCCTTGTTGCCTTATTTACGGTTTCAAGGGCACCACCCACAATCATCAAAAAGAAGGCTTTACCATTTTTAAAAATTATGTATGTGTTAAATTGTTCTCCTTTAATTGGCTATTAATGTTTCTTTTAATGTATTTAAAAATTGTACAACATAAGTGTAGTCAATATGACACTTGAACCCATACAACTTCAAACAAAAAAATTAATTTCTTAACACAAAATTAAGTCAAAACAAACAAACAAAGTTAAGTCCTTGATTCTTAACACAAAATTAAGTCAAAACAAACAAACAAAGTTAAGTCCTTGAAACTTTTAATACCGAAAGAATAAAATATAAAGTAATGCGTTTTATGATATTTATTTTAAATAGATAAAAACAGTTTTCGCATAATAAGTACCTAAGGCATGATTCATATTTCGTTCAAAATGTCCAAAAGACAAATGAAAACAAATCCTAATTTGGGATTTTTTCTGCATTTTTGGCATTTCGCCCTAAAGAAAAAGTATTAATATGTTTTTAAAATTAAAAAAAACGCCTCCAAATTGGCTAAAATCGAACTTTTCCTTTAGACATTTGGTACGAATATGTCTTGGATTTAAATTTACTAAATTTTATTTGGTACAGGGTCTTTAGAGCCTAAAGCAAGGAACTTCGAGCCATCGAAAAGGCTCCATCGACCCTAAATATTTTATTTGTTTGGATTTAAGATAAAAATCAAAACTATAGAATCAAGACGAATAAGAAGACGCATTTTCAACAACCATGTAATTGAATAAAACTCACTATAATCTGATATGCTTTAGTAAAAATTTGGTGTAATTTTCGAAAAGAGAACAAAATATCTTGATTAGCTCCACTGTTCGTCTTTAAAAAAGCCAAATTTTAAAATTTCTGCTGATTCATCGATTAATCATGCAAAATTTTTTGAGACGTAGAAATTTAGTTGATAACTTTCTCTTGATAACTTATTTTTTAAAAACTCATAGCCACTTAAATTCATCAAGCATTTATTTGTAAAGAACCAATTCAATTTATAAGAAATAAATAATCAAAAACTATAGAAGAGGTTTATATGTCACTTCTAAAGTGTGTTTTCAGTTTTAATTTTTAATATTGTTTTCCATTCCACTACAATAAACGGTGCGGCGGTGGTCATGGTTAAGATTTGTTAATAATTTAAGAGTCATATATGTTTGCATTCTATTGGTGATTTGGGAAATTTGGAATCTGGAATTTGAGGCTCAAAATATAAGGAATTTAAAGCCAAAAGTCTAAAATCGCTAAATTCTATACTCGTAATTTTAATTCTAAACCTAATAGAAAATTTTAGTCGGAAAGTTTGAACTTGGAAGAAGAAAGGTAAATTCGCTAGAAGCTGTCACTAACTCTAAAGCCTGGTTCATACTTATGTAAAAACGTCCTTTGGACTTTGTCCAAAGGACGTTTTTACATAAGTCTGAACCAGCCTTAAGCCTGAACTTAAGACAAACATTTGTTTTGATTTGGCTCCAAGTTACCAGTTTCTCAATTCCGAGTTTTTTTTCATTTTCAGCTCCAAACACACAGTATGCTTAATTCTTTAAAGATTAAAAAAATTGTTTGTGGCATTAAAAATAGAGCCGTCTTGTTTAATTTTAAATAAACAAAATATTATACTAGGAAAAGACTAAAAACTAACTGTCAATAAGCTTTTTTACAAATATATAAAATGTACGATTTCAATTAAACCATTATCAACTCAGAGCTAAAGAATCCATGTTATTGGTCAACCAATCTGGTATAAAGTAAATGCAAAATAACACAGAAATAAATCAATTTGAATTCGCAAATATTTATTCCTTTGAGCAAATTTTAATGTGATATTAAAAATTAAAGCATATTATATATCATCACAATTTAATTAAATTAAATACGTGTTCAATTATTTGCCCACACGCTTACAAATTCTTGAATCTATTTGTACCTTTTGTAAGAAGCAAAAAATTCGCAAAACGAAGTGTTCCACTCAAAAGCCAAAGGAGCTTCTGTGAAAAATTAAAATTCCTTATGTTTGATAAAATATTTAAATCAAAATAATGTTAAAATTACTAGATTGGCTATTCTATTTTTCATTGCAAATCCCCCAAAACTTTAATATAAAAATAAAAAAAAACGAGTAATTTTTGTAATAACGATTGACTATACGATATTTTACAAAAAAAAAGAAAAAGAAAAAAATTTAGAAAAAATCCTACATACGAAATCTCCAAAAATCAAAAGAAAAATATGCATGTTAAAATAAAACCAATAACACGTTTATAACGCACATTTATCATCCAAGGACCAAAATCGCATTCGCTTTTATTTACTGAATAAGTAAATAAAATTTAAAAAGATATATGCTCTTATATGTAGAAACAAAATCCAGCCCTTGTTTATAGTTCGTTTCTAAAACCGCATGCGACGGAATAATGACGCATCCGCCCTTGGGTTTTTATTTCGCTGACTCATTGAATTTTCCACGTTAGAAAAACACTATTAAATAGTGACTGGATCCCGCGCGGCTCGAAGAAAATACATAAAAAAACATAAAGCCCATAGCAATATTTTACACACATACGATAGATGAACATGTAAGCAGAACGAGCTTTGTGCGTAAAAAACCAACGCTGGTGCATTTATACATTCCAGTATAAAAATCATAAAAACCCTTCACAATAACTGAACGAGACATGTTTTCCAAATTGCAGTACACAAAATTTAATGTTTCTTTCTTCTGTTGCGTTTGACAAGAACAAAAATCAATATTAAATATTTTAGCGGATTTTCGATTTATCACAAAATAAATATCTTATCTTAAAATAAGTAAACTGGATCCAAACATAATATCTTTAAAAGAATGTGAGACAAAGTAAATTGCCCATATTTTCTAATTCGATAATACAATACATCGTGCTGTTTCATTGGTTTATGTAAAATAATTTGCTTTGATTTTAACAGAAACAGGTTAACTGCAACACTCCGGTCTAAAATTAGACCAAATTTCAATAACCTTTAAACTAAAAATTCAAATTTCCTAAACTAAGGATCGTGGAAACTTGGAACTGATACTTGAAGTGGAAAAGGGAGGATTCGGAGCCAATATTTAAAAATCGCTCAACCCCATATCTAATAAAACAAAAATTATAAAAAGAAATAACATGCAAATATCTTAACTCTAATGATAAACCTTTTTTTAGCTCCAAGTTTTACTTTTCGCGGTTCCAAGTTGCCAAAATTTCCTGACGTTTCTGTACAGTTTCGGAAACCTCACGAAAAATGACACCTTTTACAATTTTTCTACGTGCTTGTTATGCGTATTATATTCTAAAAATTTTCTAAAGTTAACATTAAATTATCCTTTTATGTTGTTTTCGTGTTGTAAATCAAAATACAAATCAAAAACAACAAAAAAATATTCTAAAACTCCAAGTAAAAATATTTTTGTTTGGAATAAACTTTAACTTATTAACCTCAAAAAACAAAGCAACTCATGTGTAACAATTTTTGATCAGCTATTCTATTCTGGTGAAATCTCACAAGGTGAAAATATTTTGATAAAAATAGTTTTTGAAAAATCAGCTCATTTTTTTCCACTGCCACTATTTCATACAAATTACTCTTGTGCCAAAATTCACATTTTTATTCCTTTACAAATATTTTCGTTGCGGGACCAGGACCAGGATGAGCAAATGCCTGTGAAAAAAATTGTTTAAATAAGCAAAAAAACACACGGTGACGTACACGTACACCAACACCACCAAAATTTTTGTCCAGAGATCTGCACGCAAATAATATATTTAATTTGAAACATATAGATATTAGCTTATTGTTAAATTTGTTACATTTTTCTGACAAACACATGTAAGATTTCGGATTTTCAAAAAAAAAAAAAATTGACACACGTTAAATTGGGTTCCTGATATTTAGTACATGAAAACCAAAAAATTGTAAAAAAATTTTGACCTCCCACAAATAAATTTATTGACCATTTTCACAAAATTTACTAGGGTTTGATTAACCTCTTTGGTGCTGTGGCATATTGTAGAAAAATCCGTACATTATGCTATAAAGTTTATAATTAACGACATAATGTCATAACGCACGACAATTCAAAGCCGAATGGGTCCCAGAAGCCAAATGGGTCGCAGAACAATGAAGAAAGGACGACATTGTTATGAAATAAATTCTGCTGTAGGGTTTGTAAAAATCGTCGATGACAAAGGCATAGCAAGAAAATTTCTGTCGAAGGGGGCAATATACACAACCGTATAAAGTTTCAGCATTTCAAAAAAATTATAAAATAGATATCACAATAAAAGCACCTTTTTCTTATAAAAATCAATTACTCTATGTGTGAGGTTTTGTTTAATAACATCAACTTATTATGCAAATTTTTAGATTAAAGGTGTTGTATTAATGGGGTCGTAAAACTAGTATTGAGGTGAAGGTGATAGAAAGCCTAATTGAATGGTGGTTTCATCATTGTCAAAGAGGAAAGTCGAAGAAATTCGAAAGCAGAAATATTGGATTTTTTTACGTTTCTTAATTGAACAACCCGCTCCATTTGTAAAAATGAAAAATTAAAAGAAAGCGTCGGCTTCATTTTTGGATATCAAAAAAGTATTTGTGTAAGTTATAAATAGTTTATAGACTAGTTCGGAATAAGCGTCTTTTACTGCACGAGAGAGGGTACAAAAAGAAAAAAATAAAATTTGAAAAAATCTTAGCTTTCTCAGTTTAAGTTTAAACCTATACTTCATAAAAATTGCTACACGATGATATGTTTCACTGCGTTGAAGTGCTGTAATATATTAGTTTGTGCTAAATAAATTTTTGTTTTTTAATTAAACGTCACAATCGTTTAAAATCACCATTAAAATAGTATTATTCTGAACAGTGATTTCGAATTAGTAAAAATAAAGATTAAATTTGTGCTTTTAAACTAATTTTAAACCTACATAGTTTATTTTAATGTTTTGCTTGTAAAACTATTCAAAACTTAAAAATTAATTTTAAAAAGTCCATTGCAAACTTTTAAATTAGGCATTTTCTGTAATTGAAACATTAAAAAACTGGGAGACAAGCGCGCCAGCAGCGCCGTACCTACGAAGCGGCAAAAAACTAAAAATCCCCAAAAACTGCTTTTGCTTTTGCAATATTTAAAAAGTATTTAAGAAATTTTGAAGAGAAGGGGTCGAGATTTTAAACCAATAAATATTTGAAATATTTTAAACCGTAAAATGTGCTAGTCGCTCGCTGTTTCTCAATTTTCCCTCTACATATGATTGGCGCTAATAGTTATGTATTCTCTTCCTAACACTAAAAAACCCTTATTCCGAACTATTCTATTGTTAAATAAAAACAATATATATTTGGCAAATTAATTAATAAACATACAGATAACAGATATGATATAAACTTTGTAGGTGCACAAATTCGTGCAGTTCTCTTTGACATGTGCACTTCCTCTGCTAATTGTTATTGTGGTGGGACGTTTGAAAGCACAGTTTTCTTGAAATTAAAAAAAACGCAGGTTTGATCCTAACCTTTATTAGATCATTTATTTTTGGTATAAGTTTTTGATGTTTCAATTAAGCAGTGTTACTTATAAAATCCGATTCGAGACAGACGTACAAAAATCAATCTTAAAGAGTGTCGAAATTTGCATAATGTACTATCTGTTGTTTTTTGACTTTTTTTGAAATAATTTAATTTCACAGCAATATTAAAAACTTGTCTAATTATCACTTTTTGCATTTTTAATTTTTTATTCTTCAAATTGTCCATACTTTCATCTTAGACCGGTCCACATCTTTTTTTTCAAACATACGCTTCAGGGAAATCGCCCCTTTTCCTGCTCTATTCTTAGAGCATTTTTATGGGTAGTTATAATTTGAACTACAAAACAAGCTAAATAAATTCCATTTTTTTTATTTTAGATTTGGTATCATATTTGACATTTGTGCTTGGGCGAAAAGTCCAAAGTTTATGTGAATACCCTGGCGACCGAAGCGCTTAAATGTCCGCAACCATTTTCTCCACAAAGTCGTCGAACGAAAGTCTTCAGGATGAAAGATCCAGGAAAACTGAACAACTTCGACAAATCCAGGCCGAAATCCACCGCCGATTGTCTTCTTCCAGCGGAAATGTGGTGGAAGGCCTTCCGAAGCCGGTCGACAAATCTCTCCTGGCGCAAACGAAGCTCCCAACTCCGCAAGACAAGGCCCGTGTTCACAATAATGCACTATTAAAGTTAATTTTTACGGATAGTTTAATGTTTTAATGACTTTCATTACTAGGACTATAGATATTTTATAGGCTGAACCATGTTTGATTTTGTCAAGAATTCAAAAAAAATTCCAATTTTCCAAAATATCAGCGTGTAGCTAATATTCTACTTAATACTGAACGTCATAATCTGAATGGTTTTTTCTTTGGGGTGATATATCCTGCATGAAAATTTTTCCGTGCATATCATACTAACAATAATATATAACAAAAAAAATGTCCGACTGTATACTTAATTTCTAAACAAAATTTAGCTAGAAAAGTCGCACATGTACAACTTTTGTTTTAAGCCGCAATCTTTCTTTACTGTAAAAAACTAACTGCGTTAAAAATTGCTGTACGGCAGAACTAGCAGAAACTGGCGGATTTTTATGAGAAAAGTCGAACATTAAAGTTGCGCTTGTGCAATAATTTCTGGCAAAATTTTGATCAGAAATTGAGTATGCAGTGGAGCATTTACATTCTTATTTGTTATACATTCCTAATACTATGTACAAATTAATAGTTATTATATTAATTACAAGGAAAAATTTTTTAATCAAAAACGTAAAATAGAAAATAATTTGTAACTACATATCTTGTTCAAACACGCATTTAGTACTACATTTAACCCTTTTTTTGTTTAAAAAGTACTGCAAATCCGCAGATGGGACTCCGCGCCACCACTGCTCAGTGTTAAACTTCACGCAAAGCGAAAACAAAACGCGGAGTTTAACAATGAGCAGCACTGGCGTGGAATCCCTTATGCGGATTTATAGCGAAAAGAATCCCAAACGCGCCCCAATTGTGGCTTTCAAGTTTTAATTGGGCTCGGTTTCTAACTTGTGCAGCCCAATATTGAAAAGTGTAATTGTTCCAATAAACGCCGGCACAAACCTTAACTAAAGCGCGCCTTAACTATGGTGATATTGTTCTAATTCGGTCGCGTTTCAGTCAGGGCGTATTCCAATCGGGACCCAAATTGTGTTTTGACAATATATGACGATTTATAAATTTTTGATATAATTGAACGCGGGCCCGGCAGCCGGTGCACAATTCCAACTCCCTTCCGAATATGGAAAAGCGGACCTCACTTCCGGCTCACATCCAGAGTCTGCACGGCGGCGCATCCCAAGCGCCCTCCCTCTACAACGAGCACCGACAGAGCACGGGCTCAGAGCTCTCTGTCAAAAGCTACGATAAGTCCAGCGTCTACAACTCCATGAAACTAAAAACTGAACACCTCCCATTTCTACCGCACCTGGCAGTCAAATATTACGTAAGCTATAATCTCTGCGAAAAGCGAAGATATGGTAGCTGAGTTTTGTTTAGGAACTGTAATATTAATAAATTAAGCTGTCTAATGTTCCGTAAGTTTTGCTGCTACTATGTAGCATGTACTAGATTTTTCTGCTTTATTTTTTTCAGTTTTCATAATATGTTATGTTTAAAACATTTAAATTAGTTTAAATGAATTCCAAGAAAATAAAGATTTAGTCAAAAAAAAGACTGTATCACTAAAAAATATTCTATGACCCTAATTCACTTCGTAATTAGAGCATATAATTGATATGAGGGAGGCACGTTAAAATTACGCCTGTTGCCCTATTAACCTCAAACAAGCCACGTCTAGCAAGCACTAATTAGAGCAGTCAAGGTTTCAAAAAGTTGAAAACTTCTGCGTAAGTCTAAGGCAACTATTTGAAATTCTTTTCCATAACTAGAATCAGTAAACCATTTACAAATGTTACTTAAAAACATCACAACCAAAAAAAAGACATCCTTCTAAGTTTCTAAAACTTAGGCACCCATGTTAATGGTAATTTGAATCAAAAGCTATTTCACTGTTATGCTTTATAGTATCAACAAACGAGATGTCACCATATTTTTGATTGTCTATAAAAATGTTTTAAAAAATGAGTGATAAAATCTTCGTGATCCATTGTTTTTATTATATTGAATTAAAGGTGCGGTGCGCGAATCAAACTTTTTGTCTTAGATTTTGAT